>PVKP010040008.1:0-19682 GCA_004027715.1 Plecturocebus donacophilus
CATGATGATGAGTCTGGCTTTACCATTATGACCACAGAGCCCCAGGGGGCCCTCATCATGCCTGGAGATCCTACTACACTCTCCTGGCCATGCCACTCCTCCTCTCCATAGTGATCTTGCTTTAACATTCAGAAAGCAGAAGCTCATAGGAGAAAATGTCCTCATCCACTCATCACTAAATCCACGTGTATCTTGTGGCTCCACGGGACACATATCTTCCCTTCATTGTATTGTTACAGTGGTTGACAATATGAAGACAAAGAGCTAACATTTATTGATTGCTTCCTAGTCCACATACAGTTCTAAGTGTCTTAAATGCATTAATGTACTTAATCCTCATCACAACCCTGTGTGATAGACACAATTATCATTTCTACTTCTCAGGTGAGGAAACTGAGGCACGAGGAGGTGAAGTGACTTGACTGAATGTTGTATGCTTTTATCTAAAAAGACACTTCCTCCATTTGTTCCCTAAGTTTCCCTTTTTCTCTTTTTCCCTACAGCACATTCACTATCTGACATTACAATAGATGCTTGATCCAGCGTTTATTATCTACCTTTCCCACAGAATATGAGCTCTATGGGAAGAAGAGAATGCATCTTTTTTTCTTTTTTGCCACTGTATGCCCAAGCCTAGAACAGCACCTACATATAGTGGCTTCCAATAATACATGCTGATTGATTGAAATGAATTAGTGGGAACCACACCCAACTCTTCCTATATAGTGAGTTTCTCTATTGATCCTTAGGCAGTATAATTAACACCCTTTTGAAAGATGGACAATTCACAATTCAGCATCTTTCTGCCTTGAGTTCCCTCAATGTTGAGTGGTCACGTCCCACTTTTCTACTTCTCCCTAAGCTGCACCCACTAGCACCCGGCACATTACCCAGTGGCAGGTGCACCAGCACAGCAATGGTCAAAAGGAAGCTACAACTTGAGTCCGAGTAGCTTTAGGCTTCACAGACGTCCTGGTCAATGCCGAGCCCACAGTGCCTCACTAGGGGTGTGCATCTTGACCCACTCTCCTGCCAGCCTCATCAAGTTTCCCGAAAACTGTTCCTAAATTCTGGTGTTAAGACCCTGGCTTGGGCTTTGCTCTCACTTTAAAACTGCATCTACATCTACTCTGATGCTGGGAAATGGCCCATTTTTAGCCTCACATCTTTATCTTTGAGGCTTTACCTGGTCATTATATCTGCTCCTTTAGATGGGCCAGGGGCTTATGTACTACTCCATTTAAGCCCTCCATCTTTCCCTGTTTTTGTCTGTTCTCCATGGCCTGGCACCTCTGCTGGGAGTTGGCATGCAGTTCCTAGAGTCATGTTTTGCACAAAGTAAACACTCAATAAGTAATAATTGAATTAATTCAATTCCATTGAATTAGAAGAGTGCCTCAGTAATCTATAGCTTCAGAAAAAAAACAAACACCCCAAAACAACCACTTATCATTTCTCATGACTGTACAAGTTGACCAGGAAGTTCTGCCTCATGTGATATCCTCTAGTTATTGGGACAGAGACACATGGTCCCAGCCCCGCATGGGCCAGCTTCTCCACGTGACTATCCAGGCTTCCTTACAGCAGACTAGGGTGAACTCAAGGCTCGGCTTGTCATGTGCTTCCTGACACCTCTGGACAAAGCTAGTCTGGGTGGGAGGAAACTCTAAGGAGGCAAGATTATTGGAATGTTGGCTCACTGGAATCCCTGAAGCAGCAGTCTACCACGAAGACACCCTCTAATCCCTGAGGAGGCTTTCTCTCCTCATCCAACATACACTGCATTCCAGGTCTCTCTGCAAAATGGTTATAAAATCAGACGTGATTCATCTGTGAGCATATATGTTGGCTCAGCCACTGCCCTACTGCTGTGTCATTAATAACATCACATGGGTGGAGTACATGTTCTTCATGCCTGTTTTAGATTAATGACCATAATTCTCTATATTTCCATTGCCTTCTAAGTATCCCCCAAATCTCCATCTACTCACCCTCGTTAGTTCTTACGCCATGGAAGATGAAAAGGAGGCAGTTCTCTGCTCTATTTTACAAACGGAACCTAAGACCTCTACCTGGGGTGATTGCTATAATACTGTTGGACAAAGAAGGATTTTATTTTTTCTGGACAAATTCACTATATAGATTGTATGCCAGCAACAGATTGTTGTTAATAATAGCAGTAGAATATGCTAGATTAAAAACACTGAAAACCCATCAACTAGGAAGAATATTATGGAATTAAAAACATATTATCTAGTATAAGCCCAGAGCCACTCAGCCAGGATGGCAAATAAATAGAAAGCTATTTCAGAGTGGAAGGAAGCCAGGTCTGGGAAAGAGTTGAGTGCTTCTTAGCCCAATAATGCTGGGGTCTTTGTTTCACAAGGGGCAAGGTCCCATCTATGAGAATTACAGAAACATTCTTTCCCCACTGTGAAATTAGATTGTGTTGTCTCCCGGAGAGAATTAATGCAGGCTTTGGCGGCATGTGCTTGCTTCTTAGACTGGTAAGAAAATCAGCCTCCAGACTCACTGGTCAGGAGGCAGATGTAGAATTGTTAACTTTCCTCCAGCTCCTGAGACTAGAGCCCCTCTTCCTCCCCCGCTCGCTCTCCTAGTACACAGTGCCTGAAAGGGAAGAGAATTATGTGCATCAAGCCTGTTGCTCAGGGCTTTGAGGTGAGCTTCAGAATTCCCTCCTCTTTTAGGAAAGAGTGAAATTTGCTGAGGGAAGGGCTGAAGGCACCAGCCTCAGGGACTTGAAAGAAAAGGCTGTAGAAAAAAGGATGAAGTTTCCTGGGCCCGGTGGTTCATGCCTTTAACTCTAGGGCTTTAGGAGGCTGAGATGGGAGGACTGCTTCAGACCAGGAGTTTGAGACCAGCCTGGGCAACATAGCAAGACCTCTGTCTCCATCAAAAATGTGAAAAATTAGTGGGGCATGGTGGTGCGCTGTAATCCAAGCTCCTTAGGAGGCTGATACAGGAAGATTGCTTGAGGCCAGGAGTTTAAGGCCGAAGTGAGCCTCGATTGTGCCATTGCACTCCAGCCTACATGACAAAGTGAGTCTGTTTCTAAAAAAGAAAAGAAAAAAGAAGAAAGAAAAGAAAAGGAACGTAACATGGAAAAGAGAGAGAGAGAGACAGATTCAAGGAGTGCCTTCCATTCTGAACTCCCAGTCTGTTGTGAGTTCCTGCTGTCATGTGGCATAAGAGCACTACATTTGTCCAAGTTACAATCTCTGAAAATTGACCACTTTGAAATACCTCCTTTATAGTTAGCTGGGTATTTGTGATTCTGGGGTGTAATGGGAGGTCAGAGTCATGCCAGGGAGACTGCTAAAGCCAGAGGCACTCAGGAAGAGGATAAGCACTCATCATCATCTTTACTCTAGAGAACCTTGGCTTGGGTTGGGGACAAAAACATATTCCTCTCCCAAAAAGCATTATGCAGTGGTCAAGGCTGCCCTCATTCCAGGGCCTCCGCTAACCCACATAATGCCATTGTTCAAACTGAGAAAATGATGCCCCTCTGGGAACAGGACAGACTCTGGGAGAGGGGTGGGTTGGCTGGATTTCAGCTCAATTTTCAGCTCAATGAAGCAATGTGTAACTTGTACAACACTCTACCTCCTGATAGTTTTCCATAGGCTACTAAATGGAGATGGAAAACAAAGGGCTCTGTCCCAGCTAGGTTATGTAACAACCAGAATCATAATCCCCTTTGTACAGAGCTTCCTAGAGGCCAGGCACTAAGCTAAGGGCTTTACTTTCATGACCTCACTCAGAATTCCCAATAAGCAGGCTGTCAGCCTCATCAGCTTGTTGGCAAGTAAGGATTCCAAGGCTTTGCAAGTTAAGCAACTTGTCCCAGGACAAACAGCTCAAAACCACAGAGACTCTGTTTACCAGCTTCTCTCTCTCTCTCTCTCTCTCTGGATGTTCTATCTCCTCAAAATCATTCTTATGTTTGGAAGGTTGGCTCCTCTGACCAAATGGATGCCAACAGGTTTTGTTTGTTGTCTGTCACTTTTATTTCACCAGCATCCTTTGAATAGCCTGTAGATTTCACCAAGTGCTAGGAAGTAGTAGATCCAAAAGGCAGACATGGGTTGGCCTCCAAGCCTGGGATCACCCTACAGGGGTCACACTCTTCCCTCGAGCACCTCACTTTGTCTTGCACCAGCCAAAGTTTGGTGATTATAGCAAAGGCCACCTATCCTATGTGGTTGGTGGGGCAAAGCTCAGTGAGCCATCGTGCCTGGCTGGGCAGGCAATTTCTAACTCCAGGGCCTCCCAATGGGACACTGAGAGACAACACAACTGAGCTGCTTCGATAAACAGTGACTACTTACCAGCTAATGTTTATTGTGCATCTCTTATCAACTAAGCGCCCTGCATTCTCAAACTGTTGAAATCCCACATGTATGACAACCTCTTCTGTATTTGTGTATATCAGGCATGGACTCTTATTTTCCACAGACTTTGAGTTTCCTGGCTCTCCCATTAGTACAAAGAAATGTCAGTCACCCTCCCCAGATTCCACTTCCTGGCCCTTCTCATCCTGTTAGGGAGCTGTCACCACAGGCAGCCTCAAATTCATAACCCGTCTCTCGTAGCTCTTTCTGGGCTAGATCCTCCTTAGCTTTGTACTTGAGCCTGTCACTCTGCATAAGAGGATGTTCTTGACTACATTGCCACCTTTTGTTCCTTTCGTCAAATGGAAATTAGTTTTGTTATGAAATCACTGATTGACATATAATTTACTCTTGCTGTGATCTGGTAGAAAATTGTACATTAAAACAAAGCGTCAAATCCAGCAGTACCCAAGTTGAAAATGTCCTGTTATTTCCCAAAGAAAAGGACAAAAAGCAAAGGATATCAGAAAATACTGTGAACAAGTAGAAGATTTTCATTAGTGTTGATGACTAACTCAGTACCGATGGTAGTCCAGTGGCTATAATTTAGCTCAGTGCTTCCCTTTGGTGCACTTTTGTGGCTGAAACGACTGCCTCCTATGTGTTTTGTGTGCAGTTTCTCTTCACATCAGCTGCCTACCATTTTGTTCTCGTTCACACTGCCCTTTGGCCCCAGGCTACAGTGCAAGTCCAAAGGAGGCACTAAAAGTGATGTGGTTGAATGACAGTTAAGTCATTTGCAAGGTCCTCGGCTCTTGCTATGAGGTCAGCACTAGACAGGACAACTTTTCATTCTTGGCATGTGCCTTTGGACCTTCCTACATAGCTAACATTTTCAATTGGTTAAATTCCTATTTATTTCATGGGTTAGTCACACTTACCAACAGTGAGGGTGCTTCTTAGAACAACAGAAAGTCAATACTGGAGGAAACATTGTGGCTCATCTAATCTAGTTATTTTTTAGATTAGGACATTAAAGCCCAGAAAAAAAAATGGTCAAGATCATACGCCCTCCTTTTTTTGCTTTAATTGAGAGTTCTTATCATGATGCCCCAACTGCTTCACATGGCAGATGTGTTTTACACCCTTTGCATTCCTCACAGAGGCCAGCATGGAAGATGATGGTCCTCTCTGTTGGGTGCACATATATACTTGGAGGATAAATAATCTTGACTATTTAATAAACATGAACTATTAGAAGTGTTTTAAAAATAGTATACATAGTCCTCAGAACAACCCTACAGTGTATGTAAAAAACATGTTACAGATGAAGAAATTGAGGTTGAGAAGGCTTCAATAACTAGAAAAAGATTGCACAAATAATGAATTGTAGAGATGGGATTTCAACTCAGATCTTTTAGCCTCAAAAGTACATGCTTGTTTTTTTCTTTTCTTTTCTTTCTTTTTTTTTTTTTTTTGAGACAGTCTCGCTCTGTTGCCCAGGCTGGAATGCAATGGCATGTCTTGGCTCACTGCAACTTCTGCCTCCCAGGTTCCAGTGATTCTCCTGCCTCAGCCTCCTGAGTAGCTGGAATTACAGGTTCCCACCACCACACCCAGCTAATTTTTTTTTTTGTATTTTTAGTAGAGACAGGGTTTTACCATGTTGGCCAGGCTGGTCTTGAACTCGTGACCTCATGATCTGCCCGCCTCAGCCTCACAAAGTGCTGGGATTACAGGCATGAGCCACCGTGCCTGGCCAAGTGCATGCTTCTTTCACAATAACAGTCTCACTTGCAAACACTATAGGTTTTAAGATGCAGTTATTACCTGTCGTGAAATTATGAAAAAAAAAATTAAAGTTTTTTTCAAAATACAGTTAGAATTATTAGGATTTCAATAGAAGCAATATGGTTCAATTTGTATCTTTCTATTGATAATTATGTGATCTGGATCCTAATACTAGCTGAAGATAGCTGAGGACTCACAGCTTGTAAATAGCTTACAACAGTCTCAACAAACAAAATTAAGTTTTACAAGTCCCGAAGCTGAAGGGTTATGAATCTTGGAGGAAGATACAAGTTCATCTATACTTAACTGTATGGGTTGTAATTCTCTTTCATTTACCTTAGAATATGAAAGTCAGAATTACAGGAGCTAAATAATTCAAGGGTCTTGAAATCTTAGTTGTATCTCCCTCAAAGTACTTTGACAAAAAGCAATTGCTCTCCAACATGAAAACTGAAGGCTTCAGTCCACATAAGGAAGAAGTGGTTCTTAGAACAAGGGCATGGTTTGTTCAGAGTGATAGGCAGAATACTGGTCCCCAAAGATGTCCCTGTCGTGGAATCTGTGAATCTGTTAGGTGATATGGCAAATGAGAATTAAGATTGCAGATGGAGCTAAAATTATTGATCTGATGATACTGAGATGGAAAGATTATTCTTTACTATCTGCGTGGGCCCAATGTTGTCACAAGAGTCCACATAAATGGAAGAAGGAGGCAAAAGAGGAGGGTCAGAGGGATCTGTGAAGATGGGAGTAAGGTTGGAGTGATGTGATGAGAGTACCCCACCTGGCATTGCTGGCTTTACAGATGGGAGAAGGGGCCATGAGCCAAGGAATGTGAGCAGCCCCTGGAAACGGGAAAAGGCAACGGAACAGATTCCTCCCCTAAAGTCCCAGGAGAAACATAGCTTTGTCAATGTCTTGATTTTAGGCCTTCTGCTCTCCAGAGTTGAATGATAATAAATGTGAGTTTTTTGAAGCCACTAAGGTACAGTAATTTGTTACAGCAGCAATAGGAAGCGAATGCATCTAGTCTCCCTACTTACTCAAAAAACTGAATTGGTTATAAGAGCAGTACTGTGTTAGTTAGGATGTTGGTTTGGCTGACAAAGATAAAAACAATGGCTTAAATAAGATAGAGATTTGTTTCTCTCATGTAAAAGTCCAATCTGATAGGTAGCGCAAAGCTCCACTTTGCTCTGCGAGGCTCCATAGAGACCCAAGCTCCTCTTACCTTCTTATTCTGCCATTTCTCAAGGTGATAACCCTAATCAGCATGGGTGAAGACAGCTTACTACTAGACCCTGAACTAGAATACATAAAGGTTGCAGAAAGGAAGTTGTCCTTTTTTTTCGTAAGGGCATGAAGGGGGAAGAGACTAAGCAGGGAAATAGTAGCGAGCCCCATTTCTGGGAGTGGGGGATCAGAGGTCAAATCCTGCCATTCTTAAAATTATACCTGCTTAATATCTCTGGGTCAGGCTGATGACACAGTCACCAAGTAACTGGAAGATTCTAAATTGCTGCCACTACCCTGGAAAATGTAGCCATCCACAGGACCCTAAATTGTCCCCATTAAAATTTAAGATATAGAGTTATCAGATGGCATCACATAATGCTAAACTGTGGCCAGGACTGGAAGGAATTTATATTGTAAAGCCCTGTCCCTTGGAATGTCGGTCAGCTCTCTGCACATTCTCACCCCTGTCATTTCATTAACCTTGCAAAAACGTGGGCCTGTATTTCACATCATTGACTTTTTTAGAACTCAATTATCGTGAAATAGTAAGCTTTTTCTGTTTTATCTCCTTTAATCATCACAACAATGCTACAAGGGAGATACCATTATTATTCCTATTTAGCAAATGAGGAAAGGCAGACACAGAGACATGAATAACTTGCCCAAGTTTACACAGGTAATAAGTAATGAAATGAGATTTGAATCACCAGACAGTCTGGCTCCTCCAATCTTTGCAAAGGGAAGAATGGATACTGGAGGAAAATTTGCAGTCTCTGCCATAAGTTCTTGGACTAATGTGAGCTAAAGAAGACTGTAGTCATATGTAATTTTTCACCAAAGAAAATATAAACACAGCCCAAAAGATTGTATGCACTTGTTCAGAACTGAAAGCCAATATGAAAACTCTTCTGAGTCATCACTGTGCTGTCAGATAAGCCCCTGAATGACAAGAGCTTATATGGCTATCCTTTAGCACGAGGTTAAGAAATTCATGCTGGAATTTTCCTTTCTATGCACAAGGCTGGATATCTCAATCAGTTAATTTTTTTTATGTAAAAAACGACACCGAAACTTAGTAGTTTAAACAATAGCCGTCTATTAGCTCATAATGTTGTGGATTACCAATTTGGGCTGGGCTCAGCTGACTGGTTGTTCACTGACCTTGGCTGGGCTCACTTTACATGTCTGTGGTCTGCTACCATTCTGCTTGTAGGCTGTTTCTGCAAATAGGCTGCCATAGGCCAGCAACAGGTATGAAGGGACTACATTCATGACATCCCTCATCCAGTAGGCTAGCTTGGGCTGATTCAGTGGTGCAGGAAGGTTCCAAACACAGCAACAGGGCAAGTTCCAGTGAACATTTGCTTCTCCAGTTTCTGCTTACATCTCATTTTCAACTGTTCCATTGGCCAAAGAAGGTCACATAGACAACCCAGACATAGGGATGGAGGAAGACTTCACCTATGGATAGGAGGAGCTACGAAACTGTGTGCAAGGGTGTGGATAACAGGGAGGAGGAGACTTGATGACCATTTGCACAATCCACTGTGATAGTAAAAGTCAAAATAACTTTAGCCCAAGAAAAAGGAGTGTTTCTCAGAAATATTTCATCTTGAAGGTGAGTTTTATCTATCTGAGATACAACTTGCATCTTAAAATACAATTAAGGCCAAGCATGGTGGCTCACACCTGTAATCCCAGCACTTTGGGAGGCTGAGGTAGGTGGACCACAAGGTCAGGAGATCGAGACTATCCTGGCCAACATGGTGAAACCCATCTTTACTAAAAATACAAAACTTAGACAGGCATGGTGGCGAGCACCTGCAGTCCCAGCTACTCAGGAGGCTGAGACAGGAGAATCAATTGAACCCAGGAGGCAGAGGTTGCAGTGAGCTGAGATCACACCACTGCACACCACTATATTCCGGCCTGGGCAACAGAGCAAGACTCCATCTCAAAAATAAAATAATACAATTAAAAGCATTTGTCCCTAAATAACTACCACATGAAAGAAAAAAGCAGAGAATAATGCAGTATCATTATATTGGGAAGAACTGGGTTCCCACTAACGATGGAAAGTTGAGATACTCTTGAAATAATGAATAATGATAACTGCATCAAGATCTCTATTCTTTATTTTTCCCCATTTAACATATAGACCCACTATTAAAATCTCAGGGTCACAACCACACACTCTGAAAATGCACTTTAATGGCAGGGCTACCTGGCAAGGGTGGTAATGCTTCGGGCTTCTTCTGGGTTCAGAGTGCAGCAATCCTGTCTGGTACCACTTGCCAGCTCCATTCTAATCGCCTCACCCCAGTGGTTGGAGTCACCAGATGTCAGAAAGGCAACCCACGGATAAAAGAAAGAATGCTTACCTGGGAACCCTGACTGCCAAGCTCTGAATGTTTTAGTTAGATGGAATGAGAAAAATAATTGCCTGTCAAAACAGTTAATTGCATTTGAGAAACCTTGTGTCCATCTTTCTTTTTGAGAGGAGGCTTCATATTTCTTCTTCTAGGAGGACTCTCAGCTGATGTTGGTTTTTTAGTCTGTATGAGTGATGGACAAGCTGTCACTACCTGTTAGATTTTGGGTGGTCTGGGGGGACCATCACAGGTTCGAGGAAAGTTGGCAAGGGAAAAAGGAGCATCTGAGAGGAGCAGTCAGTGAAGTCCTTGGGTGAGTGAATTTTTATTTATTTACATACCATTCTCCTCCTCATGAAAAGGAGATTTTAGGTGGCCTCCAAAAATATAAGTATGACAGAATCGTATAAATAAATTAGAATAAAAGGGAAATATGGCAGAATTGTTAAAGTGAAATACTAATTGGGTACAGGTTATTTTTTTAAGGCAGAAAAGATTTCTTTTTCTCTTCCATTGTTAGATTAATGGCTTTAACAAAAGACAGCTTAACAATAGAAAACCATACAAATGTATTTAAGCTTTTCATGACATTGAAACCTTCAAAAATGAAGCTCCAAAGAAACAGGTGAACTTGTCTATTTTTATATTTAGTTTTAAAAAAGAATGAACAGTTGTAGAGAAGTATAATTGGATAAAGGAGATGATCTAATGATGATAACCAGGGACAACTGAGCAAGGCTGATTTGTTCCGATCCGTCTCTGGCCCTGTGTCTTCACAAATAAGGATGTTCCTTTTCTCTGGGGATAGGAAGGGCATTTCTCTAGAAAGGGTTTTCCGACCTGCTTCAGGGGAGAAGGGCAGGAGAAAGTTGAATAGTGACCTTCCTGGGGTTTATGGCATCCATCAAGGAAGAATGGGTGAGGCACAGTGAGAGAGACTTTCCTGTTTCTGCTGTTTTCTCAAATGCCAAGGTGCCATATTCTGGGGTAGCATGTCCTGAACCCCATCGATAACCTATTTCATGAGTCCCAGTGTTCATGAGTTAAAATTTAGCCAATTCCTCTGGAGAAGAGAATTTCTTCCTACTCTTAGGTTTTGAAATATAATTCTCCAGAGAGTCCACGTAGTGAAGACACCTGTAATACTGTGACCAGGTGCCTTACCAACCTCCTGTTGTAAATCCTGGGTGACCAGCTTCATAGGTTAGGAAGCCCCAAGGGTTAGGCCTCCTCAGCCCAGTTACCTAATGAGGCCCAGAAAGTCAAGGCCCTGTGGGTCCAGATATTACAGCCAACTTCAGGGGCATAGCAAGATCATCAGTAAGGGTTCAGCTGCCCTCTGGATTCCTGGAGGGTTTTTAGAAAAGTGCTAGGAATTATTTTAAGGGAACCTAAAACTGGGTTCTCCTTAGAAAAGAGACATTTGGCCAGGTATGGTGGCTCATGCCTGTAATCCCAACCCTTTGGGAAGGCAAGGCGGGTGGATCACAAGGTCAAGAGATCAAGATCATCCTGGCCAACATGGTGACACCCCACGTCTACTAAAAATATAAAAATTAGCTGGGTGTGGTGGTGCATGCCTGTAATCTCAGCTACTCGGGAGGCTGAGGCAGGAGAATTGCTTGAACCTGGGAGGCAGAGGTCACAGTGAGCTGAGATCGTGCCACTGCACGCCAACCTGGGCGACAGAGTGAGACTCTGTCTCAAAAAAAAAAAGAAAAAAAGGAATGAGACATTTACACACTTACATAAAGGCCGCATGCAAGTGTATGCCACAGGGCTGATAAAGACACCAAGGAGGCTGCCCCGCCTAGGCCTAGCAGGGACTGGGGCATGTGCTTTCCCAGGCTCATACAGACAAAGAGGTATGCCCAGCCAATCCTGATGAGATTCTGGATCAGATTTCTTTACAGGAAGCTGAACTCACAGGACTACTTGGGAAACAGCGAGAACAGGTGAAGTGACTGCAGAAACATTCTGAGCCCCTGATAACTCCAGATTTCTAGTTCTTACGGAGGCAGAGAGCATGCTGTTCAGGCGCAGATGCTAGAGTTGGACACATCCAGATGTCAGTGTGAAAGGAAAATAAAATTCTGGGACCCCATACTCACTACACCAAAGGGAAAAGGTAAGCTTGGAAGCTGAGTCACACAAAAAACTGTCTTTTGTTCCCAAATAGACAGCTACAAGATAAAAGGACGCATGTCTCTCCAGGTGGCCTCCCTACTTTGACAATGTGAACTAACAGCTTATCTTCATGGGCATGGGACAAGAGACTAGAAATCATCCCCCCACCTTCCCCAAGACAAATGCATATTTAACTTCTGCTTCTGCTCTGTTTACTTTATCCTATGTAAAGTACAGGTTTACTCAGCATGAGACAAATACATAATTGACTATTTCTCTGCCCTCTCCTTTTCACCATACAACATGCAGATTCAGTGAGCGCTAACTGAAATCTCACAAGCATGTGACATGTCCTCCCTCTTTTTTTCCTTTCCTCCTTTCCTCTCCTGCCCACTTTTTCCCCTTTAAATATTAAAGCCCTGAAACTCCTCTCTGGAAAAAATACAGGCCACGGGTCCTACTGTGGCTTGTGTCTCCACTTCCTGGGTGCATTCTCAACCTCGGCAAAATGAACCTCTCCACTGATTGAGCCTCACCTAAGTCATTTTCTTCAGTGTACAACAGCATTACCACTGGTGGGCTGAGTGGCACCAAACAAGTGACATGACCTACCTGATGTAAGTTATGTAGCCCTAGACTCCTTATGATGGCAGGAGTGGCCAATCTGGAGTGGCTGCTGTGAAGACGTTGGTTGCATGGAGCCACACAGAGCCAGGAACAGGCAGGAGCCAAGCCCTCTTCTGAGTTGAAGGGGTAGGAGCCTCGTCTTGCTGGGCCAGATGCAGCCTACCAGCTGTGGCTGTGGATCTGGGCATCCCTGTGCTCTGGGGGGCTTGGGAAGACCCCCTGCTCCCGCAGGCTTGGAAATGCCTGCTCCTGTTGCCTGGCCTCTCCCCGTTCCCAGTGTCCACTCCAATTTTGGAATAAAGTTGTGGCAGAGCTTGGGCTCTGTCACTACTGGCCAAGTGTGTGTGCACTTGAGGTAGTGCTGACACATGAGCACCCTGGTGCCTTGGTCCCTCTGGACTTTGGGCACTGAAGAGCACAGGTGGGAGACCAAGGGGGTGCTGAGGGTGGCTTGGTGAGGGCCTGCAGGTACCCCTCAGCATGAACAGCCTGGGTATCATGGGTTACATGTAGATGGTAACAGGAGGCAGACAGGCTTCTGGGTGGAAAGGGGCAGGTCCCTGGTGAAGCCCCACCTTCACCCAGGGAGGGCCTGAAGCCTGGGGGCTGGGCTGCCAATTCCACATGGAGTCCACAGCTAGGAGTGAAAACCTCTGGTGCTTTTTCTGGGCCACCCATAAACCAATCAGCATGCACTTCCTCCCTTCTGAACCTTTAAAATCCCTTGGACTAAGCTGGACTCAGATCCAGGGAGATGTCGGGACAACCTGCCTGCAGATAGGAGCTACCCACTCTGGGTCTTCTCTCTGCTGATCTGCTAAGGACTGCACACTCATCAGGATGACATACCTTTAGATAGATGCTACCCACTCCAGGTCTCCTCTCTGGTGAGGGATGCACATTTTTTAGGACAACCTCTGCCTTCAGATGGGAGCTACCCACTTTGAGTCTCCTGAGAGCTGTACTGTCACTCAGTAAAGCACCTCTTCACCTTGCTCACACTACAGTTGTCTGCACACCTCATTCTTCTTGGATGTCAGACAAGAACTCATGACCCATTGAATGGCAGGACTGAAAGAGCTGTAATACAAAAGGGCTGAAATACACCCCCTACTCGCCATGTTGTGGGCAACAAGAAGGAGAGAAGGAGAGAAGAGCTGCAGTCCTTTGGGGACCCCAGACCTAGGAGCTTCCCCAGCCAGGGCTCTAACACCCTCTTTTGGGTTCTGCAGTTCCTGGTGTCTCCAAGCTTGTGGGTGCCACTGTGTTCCCCAGTGCCTGCAGTGGAAGCCACTTGTGGTACACCTGGTCCAGCTGCAGCCTCTCAGGAAGTCAGTGCCCATGCAGGCACTTGCACCTGGAGCTGCCTTCCCTGCCACAGCCAACATTGCTGGCTGGGCACAGTGGCCGGACCTCGCAATCACTCACTCACACATCCCTGGCTTACTCACTCATGCACCTCACCTGGTTCGCCCTTGGCAGGCATGGGATCTGGGCTGGTAGCATGAGCCAGGTGCTGCCTGCCAGGCCAAGTGGGCAGAACGAGTCTAGTGGGCCCTAGCAAAACTTGGGCAAAGGCATCACTGGCCACAGAGCTTTCTGGCTGGAAAGGCTACACCTGAAGGATCCTGTGACACTTACATGACAAACAGCTATGCATTTGCTAGTACATGGCTGCAAGTTACACAGCATTCAATTAACCCAAGCTTAACTAAAAAGGATGATAATTGTCTTACACAGCTAGGCATCCAGGAATCTAACATCCAGGGCTGGTAGAATGGCTCATCAGAGGGCTCAAAGACTCACGCTTTTTCTAAATTCCTTTTCTTTAGAACTTTCATCCCCATGCTGCTCCTCTGGGCTTTGTGTCTGAGTTCTAGGCAGGAAGAAGGCAGAAAAGACCAAGACTTTTGAATGAGGCTTTGTTATTTTCTCCAGAGAAGAAACTTCAGCTTATATCTCATTGGTCAGAGTCTATCACATGGTCCTCCACAGCTGCACGGAAGGATGGGAAGGCTGCTCCCCTTGCTCCTCCATTGTGGTAGAGGAGGGCAAGGGAATGGGCATGGCATGTAGGTAGCCATTCTGCACTGCATCTCCCAAGCCAGGAACAGCGTTTCTGTCAAAGCCTTTTTGAGGAGTATCTTTTTTGCCCAGTACCTGGAACATAGAAAGTACATAAATGTTGCTATTATGTCACAGGGCAGACCACCTGAAAACATGGTCTCGGCTAGCTGGACCTAGAGATCTGTCAACTAAATGTACCAGATTTCCCAGGTCAGTCATATTTTGAGTCATTCATTGCCTGAACTTGCATTAAATAATGAGCTGCAATTTAGGCTTCAGAAAATCTGATCAACATACTGAGAAACAGTTCTGGTGGCAAGGGTTGAAGTGAAAATTGTTTGATATGGTTTTCAGGGAATCAACGTATAAGCCTAGGAAATGGAAGAAATAAATCCATGAGGTATTTCTATACAGAAATGCAGCAACATAATAACTGTGCTCTGAAAAAAAAAAACCAGAGTTTAAATCTCTTGGGGAAATCTAGGATTTATGGAACGAGTACAGTGGTTTTTTTCTTTGCCCAGTAAAAATTAAAGAGAGGAAAAAGGATTTTCTTACAGAACTTACTATTAATTTACAGGAGCTAGGATTCAGAACTCTGCTCCCCACCCTCCTCCAACCTGGAGGAGACTGAATCTGTGCCCCAGGGCATGCATACTGAGGAGCCATTTAGAATGGGAGCCCTGAGGGGATAGGGTGCTGACCACAGTTACTTCTGGAAACCCAGCCCGTGGTGATCTTCCTGGAGCTCCCTCCCTAAGGTCTAGCCTACCCTATTTGGTGGTTGGAAAGCAAGAAGGAAGCAGGGCTAGGTTATGTTTCTATCAACCATCTACAAATAGTGTGAGCTGCCAGCCTTGCTGTGTGTAGTCCATGAATTTCAAAGGAGAGGACATGGGCCGCAGAGACTGGCACCGAGGCTTGGCGTTCTGGGAATCTTTGTGTGAAGGCAAAGTCGCTGCTAAACTTAGAAATTTGATCTATTTCCTTATTTGTGATAGTGTCATTTTTAGTTCCCTGTGGAATTCCAGGTCTGCCCTGCTAATTCTAGAAAGCTGAAGGAGGGTTAGGAGGAGGTCATAGAACCAATACATAATGCACAGGTACTAATTAAAGATCAAACCCGCAGGATGTTAAGGGAATTTCATTGTATGGGCCAGCCAAGTGTCACAGCCCAAGCCTTCAGCAAGGTGGAAGAGCCCTTTTCAAGTGCTCTGACCTAGAATCTGCTCTCTTTCTGTCAAATGCCAGAGCAGGCCACATCACTTTCCCAACTGTTAAAACTATGCAAAGAGAAAGAACACACAGAACAAACGCAAGCACCTGCAGCTTTCACTTTAGGGAGATGCACCAAGAAAGGCAAATCCTCTTAAATGCCAAGATTGCATTGACTTTACACTGCTAATTTAGGAATAGAAGTCACCAGCGTCTGTCCTTCCTGGGGTCCTTCAAACCAGCTCAGCCCATCCAGGCATTATAATCTGCATGCCTCTCATGGCGAAGTAGGGGCTGCAACATGTGACTTAAAAATACCACATCCCCCACACCCCTCTCTCTAGAAAATATAGGAAAATATCATTTCAGTGCCTACTTGCATGAACAGGTTTGTCCTAGAGAACACAGAGGAGACTCACTGGGACACAGACCCAAGATGAGGAGAAATAGGATCTTGAAAGGACTGGACTGGACTTTCTCACATCTTGCTTGAGGGCTCAGAGATTTCTTAGCAAGGAGGGAAGGCTGAGTCTGCAGTCTGTGCCTGTCTATTTTAGCCTGGCCTATATGGCTACCCATGTAACCGCCCAACAGCTTCACTTTGCCTGCTGCCTAGACAGAACCGACTTATCAAGACAGAGGAATTGCAATAGAGATAGAGTAATTCATGCAGAGCTGGTTTTATTATTACTCATATCAGTCTCCCTGAGCATTTGAGGATTGCAATTTTAAGGATAACTTGATGGGTCGGGGACAGTGAGTTTTATACTATAAACAGAAGTTACAGGCAAACATCAGTCAACACCTGGGGGCAGGGGAGGCTTCCTGGTCATAGGTGGATTTAAAGATTTTCTGATTGGCAATTGGTTGGGAGAGTTAAGTTGTTATCTAAAGATCTGGAAACAACAGAAAAGGAGTATCTGGGTGGAGATCAAGGTTCTTATGATGAAGCCTTCAGGTGGCAGGGACAGAGCTCTTATCAGATCTAAAATGTGCCAGACTCTTGGTTAATTCTCTCCTGGATCAGGGAGAAGACCTGGAAAGGGAAAGAGATCCTCTACAGAATGTAGATTTTCTTCACAAGAGACAGCTTTGCATGGCCATTGCAGAATACGTTCAAGAAATTTATTTTGGGGTAAAATACTTTGATTTCTAGCAGGGCCTGTCCTATTTGTCATGCGATGTTATGCTAGAGTTAGTTTGGAATTTGGTATCTTATTGCCACAAAGAGTCTGTTTTATCAGTCTTAAGATATCTTTTAATGTTAATGCTGGTCAGTTCTGCCTGAATTCCAAAGGGAAGAGAGTATAGTAATGCATGCCTGATTCCCACTGCCTCTTGTGGACTGGACTACTTTTTCAGGTTTACTTTGGAATGCCCTTAGCTGAGAGGGGGATCCATCAGTTAGTTGATGGGCTTAGAATGTTACTTTGGTTTACAGGGGCATAACCTTATTTTCCTTTTCTTGCTCTTGCTGTCTTAAATGAGCTGCTGATGTGATGACTGGAGCTGGAGCAGCCACATTGGACCATGCAGTGGCTTTGGGATCAAGGTCCACAGCTGATAAAGTGGCAAAACAGAACAAGTCTGGGTCCCTGCGGATTTTAGGAAGTAGAGGAAACGTACCAGATCTGGACTGCCTACTTCCAGGGTTAAGTGAGAGATAGAGAGAAAAAAAATTCTGTCTTACTTATTTTTATTTGGGGTTTTGCTGTGCTTGCAAGTGAATCTGTTCCTTACTACTATAGAAGGAAGTAGGCTTTATTCTAAAATCATGTTGTGATTTATTGCATGTGCCCAGACATCTATATAGAGGCATATAATTAATAGCTTGAGAGCTTCTTTAACTGAAACCTCTAAAAGTATAATAAAATGAATGAACTCACTATACATAGTACTAAACACATATATACGCATGCTGATATTAATATTATATTATACTATAGTAGTAAGCTGCATATGTTTTAGTGTATGGTGAGATGTCCTACATTCCTGGCCAGTTTGCTCTGTTTGTAGAATATCAAGTTATCAAACTCCTTCAGAAGTTGATAAGAAGTGGGATGTGACCTGGATGTAGCCACTGGGGAAAGCATCTCACTGCCCCATCTTGGGGACAGTGGCAGGTAAGGACTGTACTTTGTCTCTCTGGGCACTGCCCTGCTGGGAGACCATGCTTCCTCAGCTACATGGGATCCCTTGGATGTCAGTACACCCCAGGTGCTTGATGGCACTTATGACTAGCTGTACCAGCTTTGAATGTCCTCCTTCCACATTTGTGGGGTGAGTAAAATAAGGACTATCCCTCTGTGTTCAAGGCACTGGTGTCAGGTTTTTTGATACTTGCTCTCCAACCCATTCTTGACTGATAACTATCTTCTAGCAGAATCCCTTTTTATTGAGGCTGATGACTTTTCACTGGGCATAAGGTTCCCTGAAGACCCATGCCCATGAGTGCCTCTGCCTCAGCCCCAGCACCTGTGCAGTATCTGCACAGACCAGCTCTTGCCTGTTGTGTGCTGAGTGAGTTCACATTGCAGTTGGCAGTGGCAGTGAGGAGAGCTGAGTCATTCCACCGCATTGTTCTGTTAGCATACAAAGCCATAAGCGAGCATGGACCCAGGCAGCAGACTTCTGAGCCCTTCTCATGCAACCCAGCAGATTAGCTTCAAAACACATTCTAAAATTTCTTTTTTCTTCTTTTTCTCCTTTCTTCCTAGTCTCAAGATGTAACCCTGAAGCAAACTGCAGAAACCTTTTCCCTTAGTTTTACAACATAGCCTTGAAATTTATTTTGAAATTCCCCTCTCTTCCCTTTCCCACCATACACTCTGTTACCTCATACACATATATCTGTTTGCTTCTTAAACTCACGCCATGCACATTTATCTAACTATATGCTTGTTAAGAAATTCCAGGGGCAAATTAAAAACAAACCAGGTGTAAAAGCCCAGTTGTAGAATTCTCCCCCAGTTGAAGACTGGATGCTCTAAAGGTTGTCCATTGTGGAGATGGCATCAGCCTATGTTCCAGGTGGACCATAACTCAAGATAGGCATTGAAACGAGACATACAGCCCCTGCACCCCCACACAACTCCTGTGTGCCTGCCATATCAAGGTTCCCTTTTTAAACCCCTGCACTCAGCCCAAACTTTGGAAATGGTTCCCTTAGAGGATGAGCCTTGGCCATGTCCCACTCCCAGTGCTAGCTTTGGAACTAAAGTCACTTTCCTTTCACTGCACTTCATCCTTGTTGGCTTTAGAAGCAGAGAGCAGCTGAGCCTGTGCTCAGTTACACTCAGACCTGATGAGTCAGCATCTTTCACTGCACTTCATCCTTGTTATTGGCTTTAGAAGCAGAGAGCAGCCGAGCCTGTGCTCAGTTACACTCAGACCTGATGAGTCAGCATCTTCTGTTGCGGGTCTTTAATTCAATCAGAGGAAGCTGAATTTGGGAACCACTGATCTCAAGGACAGAATGGATATTCCTATTTCCAAGTCAAATGATCATCATTTGCCTATCAGTAGATACTATTGGCTGCAAACAGAACACGAATTTTCCCTTTCTTCCTTGCAGTCAGTCTCAATTCTGCTCAGGTATCTGTCCATTCCCTGCTCAGCCTCCTGCCTCAGGAGGTGCAGATTCCACCACTAGCTCCAAAGAATAGCCAGTTGGGTGTGAGGACAATGGTGTCATTTCCTGTTGCCAGGGTTGATTCAAAAGTAGACATGCGACCCCAGTCCCAACAATAAGAAGTGAGATAGCCAGGTGCGGTGCCTCACACCTGTAATCTCAGCACTTTGGGAGGCCAAAGTGGGCAGATCACAAGGTCAGGAGTTTGAGACCAGCCTGGCCAATATAGTGAAACCCCATCTCTACTAAAAATACAAAAAC
>PVKP010040009.1:0-19759 GCA_004027715.1 Plecturocebus donacophilus
CACTGGTTATTGTGCTGAGTAGGGTGGGCATGGTGGGCCAATGGTGGGCTTCCTGGAGCTGGCTCCCCTCAGGCTTTTCGGGCAGTTGCTGCCCATCGTCACAGACAAGGACAGCCGGGGCAGGGTGTGTTAGGTCAAGAACAAGTTGGTGAGTGGAGGGGTGCAAAACAGAGCTCAGAATTCCTCCTCATTCACAGCCGGCCGAGGGGTGCCGACCAGGCCCTATCAGTCTAAATCCCTCCATCCCGTGCTCCCGGCCTGCATCCCCCAGATCCAGACAACTTGTGAGGGATGTCCCTGTCTGGATGGCATCCCTGGAAAAGGCCGCAGTGTTTCTCAAGAGGCTGTTCAGACATCACATCACGGTCCCAGACGGCCGAGTGGCTCCTGTGCTCGCTTGGCCACTCTTCCTGAGAAACGCTTTGGATCAGAGAGTACTGCTAGGTTGTTTTTGCCTGAAGGAAGTGGTAAGAATTCAGCGAGCACCCCACAGTTGAAAGAAAAGTCAGTGGCTTTACTTACTGAAAGTATTAGTAAAGAACCCCCAAAAAGGATGTGAAGCACCACACACTAGGTGGGTAAGAAGGCCCCAGATGAGGGGGCCTTTGGGGCAAAGACAAAGGAATTGAGAAACAAATGGTTTGGCTTCTGGAGAAGAAGAGGTTTAAAATGGCTGTGCTAGGCCCTGCCTGGAGCGGGATCCAAAGGCAAAGGTCAAGAGTGTTTTGCTCAAGAGGTCTTCCTGAGAGCTCAGCAGTCCTTCCTGCCCTGCTTCACTTAGCAAACCCTGACTGAGGACTCCTGGGATGCACAGGATTGAAAGACGAACAAGAAAGCTCACCTTCAAACTCTCCCAGGCCAGCCCTCTGTCCACGCTGACAGTTACACAGTGTGGACAGGGCAAGAATAGCAGGTGGGCAGCCAGCACACAGCACACATACAGACCCTGGAGCCTGGGGAGGCAGGAGCCTGAGCGGAGTCTTCAAGGGCAAGCCAGGGCTGGCCAGGCGGCCAAGGAGGTAGGACAGATATTCTCAGCAGAGGGAACAGACTGTGCAAAGCCTGCCAGTGACAGCATGGCCCCCAGGCAGAGCTTGGACAGTGATACAGTGACAGGTGCCCAGAGAGGAAAAGGTATACCTTATACTCTCTGCTTTTAACTCCCTTGATTTTTTTGTTTTTTTGAGACAGAATCTCACTCTGCCACCCAGGCTGGAGTACAATGGCATGATCTTGGCTCACTGCAACCTCTGCCTCCCAGGTTCAAGCGATTCTCCTGCCCCAGCCTCCCGAGTAGCTGGGATTATGGGCATGCACCACCACGTCCGGCTAATTTTTGTATTTTTAGTAGAGATGGGGTTTCACCATGTTTGCCAGGCTGATCTCGAACTCTTGACCTCAGATGGTCTGCCCGCCTCAGCCTCCCAAAGTGTTGGGATTACAGGCATGAGCCACCATGCTTGGTCAATTCCCTTGATTTTCTATACACCAGGCACAAGGGAGCTTCAAAACCTTGTGGCAGAAGGACCTCTCTTCAGTCAAGTTCCATCCCTCTGGTACATTAACTAAAGGCCTGTGCCTGGCTTCTGTGCTGTAGTGACTCCCACAGGGATCGGTCTCCAGGCTACTCCCTCCTCCCATACCTAATGCTTTCCTGAAAACCCTGTGGTCCACCATGCCAGAGGCAAGCAATATACTTGCATGTTACGAGGGAAGAGTCTGTTCCCAGGAAGCAAAACAATATTATCACTGTATTTTTCTGATTTCCGGTCTCACAGCGTCTCCCCAGCCCAGTCCTGAAAAACTGCTATTAAATCAATGCAGCTTTAGAATTGAGAGAATCTGGTAAATCCCAACTACACCCACCTTTTAGACATAATCTTTGACCATATACATCCAGAATTTCATATATGTTCCCTAATTGTATTCTTTTTCTTCACAATTGGACACACAGTTGACTGGCTTAACTCCAGTGAGCATCTGATTGAGGCTGAATAACCCCAATTTCAACGTGCCTAATGATTTCCATCTCGGTCTCAATTATATGAAATCTGTGAGACCTGCTCTTCTTATCACTGGCATCAGCACTTCATTTTTCCATTTCCACTTATTCTTATAAAATAATAGGGCTAAAATGCAAGAAAATATTCAAATACTTCCACAAACACTGCTGAACAGTCCAAAGGTGACGCTGCAGAAATGGAGCTGTTGGCCAGCAGGCAGCACTACCATGTGATGGCTTTGAAATTTTCCTTCATCTGCCAGCCTGGGAGTTCTTGAAACCAGGGGCTGGTTCAAGGGGTTGTGGTAGTGGTGGTGGTGGTGGTGGTGGTGGTATGGGTCAATGTAGAATGTATTAAAGAAAGGATGTGCCAGTAAAAGTTATGGGCTGAATGTTGTTTAGAACGATCACACCCTCTGAAGCTCAGGGGGTTATAAATCCTGGCAACTACTGCCCAGATAGGCAGGCACTGCTATAGGTTGAGGCTGCTGGTGAAGGCTTCTCTCCAAGCAGCTTGTGTTGCATCCCAAATGTGCTCGAGTAAATCTGCCAACATCTCCAAGTCTGGAGGTGCATGGGATGTGGGGTAGAGACTGCCATGCTATTTTATAGCTGGAGAGATTCTACATACTCATCAAGAAGGGAGGTCAAGTTCTGGGTTACACCTTCCCAGACGTGGCTCCAGGCTGGCCTGTTGCAGGGGGGAATAGTGGGGGAGAAAGAGCAAGCTGCTATCATCTGCAGAGATAGGGGGTTTACTGGCCAACAGAGTGGTGAAAGGACACTTAGTGTTGCTTGAAGAAATTCCTCAGGAGGCTCAAGAGTACCTGGAAACAAACACCCGGGATTTCTCTGCCACTTAGCAACCCAGGCAGTGGAACGTGACTTATGTCTCTAAGCTTGCAGTGAGTGTGGTCCTGGCCAAGCTCAGCTATACTGAGAAGAGAGTCTCTCTCCTCAAAGCTACCTGAATACCAAAAATCTTTCCTCAAAGCTTCTTACTCTGGAGTCAGAATCCTCCCTGATGTGGTAAGAATTTTGTAAGAAGTGGTAGGTGGAAACCTGGTCTTTTAGTTCATGACTAGCATGTTGGAAGGGACTGAACCCGGTCATGGGGACAGGAGACTTGGCCTACAGGCTCGCCTCCGTGCTGTCTTTCTGAATGGCTCTGGACAAGTTCCTTCATTTGCAAAATAAGACTGTTGGTCTATGATGGAGTAGCTTTAATACTCGAGTTATTAGAGTATTGGTGAAATGTGACAGTGTGTGAAATGTGAAAATCATACACTATGATTAAAAATAAAGATCTTAGGAGGTACGTATGCTTTCTACAGCTGGGAAACATAAAGTCCAACCCTGGGATTTATAACAAACTACCACAGAAGGAGGACTTCTGGGCTCCCAGTCAGGCCTCAAACAGGCATCACAAAAGGATAAAGTCAGTAGCTTCTGAAGCCAACCCTCCCAAGCCGGTTCTTCCTTCAACTGCCCTGGATGGAAGGGCGGCAATTTCCCTTCAAGATGCCGAGGGTATGAAAGCTTTGTTTGCAAGCTGGAGTGTGAACACCTCCTTTTTAAGATTAAACATAAGACCAAGTACACTTTTCAGAGCTGCTTAAGGCCCACAGTTTGTGTTTAGCCTTGAGTTCCCAAGACCCAGTCTGAAAAGCAGTGTTTTCTCTACCATTAAAGAAGAAAATGGGAAAGAGAGGTGGGTTTGGGGATTCTTATTTTGCAAACCTCCCTGGAGACAATGCAAAACTCCTCCTTTGCAGCAGCAGGTAAACACCTGAGCTGGGAAGGAAAGCTACTTGGTTGTCCCAATGAATACCAGCAAGACAAGGGCAGGGAAGAGGCGGGCAGTTCCCCTACCAGCTGAAAGCTTACTTTTGTTTGAACCCGTCCCAGCCACCCCCTGCCTCCCCTCGGGAGGGAGGGAGGGACCAAACCAAGAAGGGTGTGATTTTCCCGAGGGGCCATTGCTAAAATGAAGTCGGGCATCGTGTGGGGCTAGAAGCTGTGTATGCAGGAAGCCAGGGCTGATGCCCTTCCCGCAGCCTCTCTCTAGCCCCGAACCTGTGGGAAGAAAGTACTCCCCCCTTCCAGCCCGTTCGGGTTGGTTTGCGCTGGAATGCCACGCTTTTCAAAGTGTCTGAGTGATAGACACTTTCTAAATATGTACAGCGATGGTCTGATAAGGAACTAAGCGTCTGGCTTCGTGGGTTCATGCCCCGAGGCCGTGCGGCCGGGGGAGGGCTGGGGGCTCAGCTGAAACCTCAGCTCCAGCCTCAGCTCCTGCTACCAGGCCCGGCTTGGAAACGGTCCGGTTCACTGCTGGGGTTCCCATTTTCCAATTTTTACTTCTGGGACTGGAAGAAGACGACAAGAAACACCTCTCCACCCCTATCTCCTGCATCCTGCCCTCGACTCAGCCCAGGTGACCCAAATGGCTGAGTCAACTCGGTGCAACCGGAGTGTCCCCATCGCGCCGGCCGCCCCCAGCCCCCTTCGCCCCTCGCTTGGCCCCACAATGCGCCCTTGTGCCGCGCCTGCAGTCAGGCCAGGGATTTGGCCCAGGGATGGGGGGAATATTCGTCAGATATTTAAAACAGAGCCGAGAGAACAAAGCAGGCCTTTGTGCAGCGAGACGGCCCGGGAGCTGGGAGCCGGGCTCCCCTCCCTCCTCCGCGCGCACAGTGCTGGGCCAGGCGAATGCGCATGCGCGCAGCGACAAGCGAGCTCGGGTTCCGGGCCGGCTTTACCCCAGGTAAGCGGGGCACTGCGTTAGCCCCTTCCCGCCCTGCGCCCCGGCGGCCGGAAGCAGAAGCTGGCTCTAGTCCGCTGGCGGCTGCGTGTTTAACTGAAAAAAGAAATAGTTATCTTCCATGTTTCTACAGGACGCACAGATCAAGATAAAATGATACACCACTTGACAACCCAGATTATAAATGACTGGAAATAATAGGACACTTGGGTCATGTAAAAATCAAGATATTTGGAAAATAGGCCATCTTCGGATGCTAGAAGTGGAATCTTTTGATAGGCGCAGGCTTCTTCCGGGTTGTTTATGCGGGAAGACCGGTTCTTTCATTTTTCTGTTCACTGTCACTTGGAATTTGGGAGACATGCTGGTTGTTGCCAAGGGCCCGGCTTTTGTTTTAGGTTGTGGGCTGACTGGACGGTGTTTATTTTTTTTAAAAAATAACTAAATAGCTAAATACAAGTATGCATGGTACAAAGATGAGATTGTGTCAGGAACCAAGAAATGTATAATTAATGAAATTTTATGCAGAAGAAAGAAGAGGAAAAGAGTAGCTATTAAATACATGTTGTTGGGGAAGGAGATTGAAAGTTTTCTCAAATAGGATAGACTAGGAGTGAGTTGGTGGGAGGTGGCATATGCCAAGTACCCCCACTCTGCTTTATACTGACAGTGATTGCACGCCATAGGTAATGGGCACTGGCAGACAGAGGTTGGGGGAAGCCAGTGGCTGGCTTAAAAGTGAGTTATTGTGCTTGAATTATTCAGATGGGTGAGAAAGGCAGTCCCAAGCAGATGATTTCACAGCCTTCCAAACGCAGCTCCTGGAGCATGTTCAGTGAGGTTGGATGGACCTCCCCCATCAAACAAGTCAGGGGGCGCACAAGGACTCAAATGGGGTCTCGTGACTTTTAGGCTAGGTCTCTGTAGTAGCCCACCCTGCTCCGACTGTGGACACATATCTGAGGAATTTATGGCTTTCTTTTTCCTTCATAGCTCAATTACCTGGTGGTCACAAGAAAGCAAAGGGATTTTTCTGTGACATCATCTTGGCAAGAAGCTCCCTTACCAACCTTGACCTCCAGGTCTCCATGGCAAATGCTGCTGGGACATCATTGGCACCAGATCATGTCCCTTAAAGGCCATGCTGCAGCAAGGGCAGATAAACAATTTCGTGGCAACAGTCACTTAGCAAACTTATTCTTAAATGTGGGCTGGTTAGTTAGGATGATGTAAGTGGTTTTTTTCCACTCTCTTCCACATTCTGGCTCCAGAATTCTAGGCCTAGGACATAGTCAAAGAATGTACCTTGGGGTATGAGGTAAGAAAACAGGCTGGGGTGGGACTTGAAGAAGTACCTTCTAGATACAAGGACAAATTCTCTTTCCTTTACCAGGTGAGAGTTCATTTTCTGTCTCAATTCAACAAAGGTATGTTATCTTTATTTAAAGGAAGCGATAATAGATAGTCTCCAAGATGGCAGACTTTAGTTCTTTCCTTCCTCAGATTCATGAGCTGCTTCTCACCCCTTAAATCTGGTCCACCTATAGTGACTTGCCTGACCAACAGAATATGGTAGGAGCGACATTCTGGAACTTCCAAGGCTTGGTTGTAAGAAGCCTTGCGATATATGCCTGGATCTCTTAGAACCTTCAGTACTGGAACACTTGCTCTAGAAATCGGCCACCATCTTGTGAGAAGTCCAAGCCACAGAGGGACGCCAGAAATAGTTGCTGCATTCAAGAGCCCTAGCTGAGCTCTCAGCCAGCATTCAGCATCACTGCCAGCCATGTGAGTAATGCTGACCTTGGATGTCCAGCTCAGTAGAACCTTCAGATGACTTCAGTCCTAGCCATTCCAACTGCAAGATACCCTGAGTAAGAACCAGTTAGCTGAGCCCAATCAACAGAGATGTGAGAGATAATAATGCATTGTTTTGAGACAATAAGTTTTAGGGTATCTGTCATGTAGCAACAGGTAATTAAAGAGGAATGACATGCTAGCGGGTTGTGGAAGACAGGAGAGGACCTCCTCATAGCCACTTTGAAAGGCTTTCTCAGGATTTTTTTGCCCCTGTGTTCCCCCACCACTATTCCCGCTTTCTGAGCTGTGTCTGGCACATGGCACCACATAAACCTTGCACAGCTCACTAACTGTGCCATGTATATTAGTCTCCTCAGGTCGGTGGTGGACACCTTGAAAGCAGGGACCTATTTGGTTTGATTCCTACCCTCCTTAGCACTGACAGATTTGTCAAGCTTTTCCAGTGGATAAATATGGAGGATGGCTGCTGGAACAGCATCTTGAGGTGCTTATGTGGCTTGGCTTCTGATCTTTGACATTTGATAGCTGATGAACATGCTATCTGGGCCCACCTGGGAGCCAGCCACACCATGGGGTAGTCTGAACTTCATCCACACTGTGGCTGCTCAGGGGAAGGAGACCAGGGCCAAGAATGCAGTTGCTAACCTCCTACTTAGATTTGCCTCTTTGGGGGCAGCCCTGGGGACCTAAAGAAGAGCTAAAACTGTGTGGATGGGAGAACCCAGGAGCAGCTGAGAACCTATTGTAGGAAGGAGACAGGATCAAGATCTCCCCCAGCTGCCCATCTAGGGATATGGATGTTTAAGCCATGCTAGGGTCAGAAGTGGGAACATAGGTTAGCTTGAGTAGAACCTGGTGCCTGTGCAGGAACCCTGCCTTCTGTGGGCTACTTGGGAGGCCGAGGAGGGAGGATGGCTTCAGTCTGGGAGGTCGAGGCTACAGTGAGCCATGTTTGCACCACTGCACTACAGCCTCGGCAACAGAGTAAGGCCCTGTCTCATAAAAATAAAAAGTCTGGCAAGCCCAGTGCGTATTCAGAGCTTGGGAGAGAGAGAGAGGAGAAAGGCAGGACAAGGGTGGCTCGGGAGGCGGTCCTTCATTCTGCCAATAAACATTCTTTTATAAATCAGGTCTGGCTTGAGGCACAGGGTAGGCAGAAAAGAGCAAGTGAGACAAAGTCCCTGTTTCAGGTAAAATGCCTAGAGGAGCTGTAGCTCTGATACACATCTCATGACATAGGCAGAGCTTGGCTGACCACGGGTATAGGGGAGCTGTGGTCTTCCCTCCTCATTGTATCCCAGTCTTGCGTCTTTGTGAAAGACCTGGAACTCCTATGCTATGAGGCGGTGATGAACGTGCGCACCAGAGCCACAAGATCTAGTCCAGGTCCCGGCTGCATCACTTATTGGCTGTGTCACCTTGGGCAAGCTACTTAAACTCTCTGAGCCTTTAGTGTCTCATCAGTAAAAATAAGAACAGTAACAGTGCTTCATCTCAGGGTTGTCTGAGGATTTCATACGATCCTCCTGGCAAAGTGACCCCACAGCTCCATGTGTAGCACCTGCAGGCACTCCGGAGCCACCTGCTTCTATCCTATGTACTTCCCACAAGGCATGGGAGGGCTCTGGATGCAAAATTATCTGCAAGGTCCAAATAACTTTTGCTTAGAAAAAACAAAAGAGATGATGAGGGAAGAAGAGGAAGTCTCGCTTAGGAATGAAATTGCCCAGGGCCTGTGCCTGAAAAGATCACACAGGAGTCATATGACATTGGTCTGACTTTCCCGCCTGCGTCCCACCACCAGGAACCGCCCACGCATGCGCTGAGTTTCAACGGCACCGAGATCCTAGGCTGCTCTTCCTGAAATTAAGAAGCTTGGGCTTCCCTCCCGCAAGACCAGAGGTGGCTCCCAGGTAATTGCCTGGTAGATACAAGAGCCACAGAGGACTTGGAATTATGAGGATAGAGAACTGCAGTTAGGGGGATCCCAGAGTCTCAGGAAGCATTTTGGTTCCATTCCTTGACCACACGTCATGGTCTGGCATGTGGAGGCACCAGAAGTGATAGGAGAGCTATGATTGGCAGGCCTTGCTCCCTGCCCATCTTCCCTCTTAGCTTCCCCAGAACCATAGCCCCCTTTAGCCTGAGCATACAGGCAGGTAACAAAGGATATCATGCTGGGGACGCATTTCTGAGAGGGGGCGACTGCCCTTGCCCATGAGTACGAGTTGCCTTTGCCAAATATCCCTGCAGTGTAAAGTGATCGGCAAAGGGGACCACGGTCCTTTGTTCTACACCCACCAGACGTGCTGAAATCAGATTCTTTTCCAAGCCACACATCTACATTATGCCACCATTCAGACAGCACCAAGAGCTAATCAACCTGAGTGTGAGATGTGTTCTCTGGTGAGATGCCTGGACCTCCACGGGGAAGGTCATTCTCTTGCGAAAATGCCCACTTCCCCTCATCTTTCAGGAACCCCCTTCCTGACCAAAAAGCTCAAGGTAAGCAAATCTAGAGCCCAGTGTTTGGGCTACATTCCAGATCCCTGGTGTTTCCAACCCAGAGGGCTTATACTCACTGCAAATCTTTACTCTCCTTAAAAGTAGTTTAACAGAAAGAAGACATTTGATCTTTCCTTAGTACATCTCAATAGTTAGATTTTCACTGTCATCTGAATTCAAGACATAGAAAAACAAAGCACAAAGCCCTACTGGTCTTACTGGTTTATCCATCATATTCTATTACCTTCTAAGAAGTCTGCCTTATTAGCATATCTGATCACTTGAGGAACACCTGGCTGGAATGTTTAGATGGTAGCAAGGGAATGATTGGCTTATTTTCCTCCTCAGATGTAATTCTTTGGGCTCTCCACCCAGGGTCACTACTAGCCCATATGGCACCTATGTCTAAATTAGAAAAAGTCACCCCTTCCTCTTTGTGGATACAGCCATGCCAGAACACAGCTTGGCAGGCCGAGTGCATGCTGAATTTCAGCCCCGATCTGCCCTCTGTGCAGGTTGGCCTTTTTCAGTGAACAGCCTGCACAACTGTACGTGGTGGCCTTGCCTATACTCAATGTTACTAGCTCTCATTTCTCTTGTGGAAAAGGTGCATGTTGGAGAGGGAAGGGAAAGAAGATGTTTGTTGCTGTACATTACAAACAGGTTCCCCAAGAGTAACACTGTACTGTGGGCATGTTTTGAGGTCTAGGAGAGTTTCAGGGCATTTTACAGCTGGGCCCACTTTCCCTGGGACTGAGAAGTAGGGCTTAGAAATTAAGGCAGTCCTGGGGGAGGGAACAGCTGGTCAGTCTGCCCATAATCCTGCCCAGAAACCTGACAGCAAACAGCCCTGGATTTGCTCATTGGAATGCTTTACAGGAATTTCCAAGAACCCTTCACCCTCTTCTGAGAAAAAGAAGGTAGGTCCATGGCGCTATTCTCCGCATGCCTCCCATGGAGATTTGGTCTGTGGTTAGGACATCTGGGCACAGGAAGTATTAACCCGTCTCTGCTTTCATATCTAAATCCAATCACCTGTCAAGGGGCTTGCCTTCCTCACTTTGATGAATTAATTTACAGAGTTCTCCATGGTGTGGTCTGGGGGTGTCAGGAGGTGGCAAGTCTAGAAGACTCCCTGCAGGATCTCAGGGGTATCATCTTCCCCAGCTGTAACCCAGCATAAACACCTCTATAATTGAATGAACAGCACAGCATGTCCCTAACATGAATACACCTCGGGAGGAATCATGACATCTAGTTTTTTGGGGTTTTTTTTTTTTTGGTAAATGGATACATTAATAGACCCAGCATCAAATCCTGTAAGTAACCAAGGGCTATCAGGAAATGCAGAGATATTTGTTCATTTCCTATTCATTCATTCATTCATTAAACTACTGAGTGTCTACTATGTGCCAGCCCAGTGTTAGGCTCTGGGAGTGAGGAGGTGAGTAAGAGAAATGCACTCTTGCCTTTCATTTAAATGCCATCTTCTCAGAAAGGCCTTCCATGACCACCCTCTGCCGAGACTTGGGACCTCCTGTGAATACTTCCTTTTGGTAAACAGCCTCCCACTTTAATTACTTGATCCATTTTTGTCTTCCCCACTAGACTCAACTTCAGGAGGAGAGAGACCATGTCTGCAGGAATCAAAACGAATCAGCACCAATCCTGGCCTAGGATGATATGGGTTGACTGAATCAGTTGTTCCCCATTGAGTGTACTGGAAGTCAGAATGGCTCTTCCCCTGTGATGCCTCTGGGCTTAGGCTATCTGGCCCCTGTGGAGGGTCTAATCCCAAGTGAAGATTCTGTTTCCAAGAGGGCCAGGACCAGACAAGGTCTTTCCTAAAGGAAGTGACTCTAGGACAGATGGGACTCTGGAGGCCTGGATGGTAAAGGGGTAACTGGAGCTCAGGGATGCAGGTCAGGTTAGAGGCATGCTCTCCCATCCATTCCAGTTACCTAGGTTCCAGGCTGACCCCTCTTTTAGGAAAGAAGTAAAGACATGAAGAGTAACCCTCTGTGGGCCTGTGCTGACCTATCTGCCACCTCAACCCCCAGGTCTGCCAGAGGCATGAGTGACATGGGAAAGGGGAGTGGCGTGGGGGCTGCTTGGCCTGCCTCCTGCACCCCAAAGCTCTGGGTTTGACTACACTCACCGTCACAGTGCACAGAACCTGCGTCACGACTGGGGAGATCAGCTGGGTCCTGATTGCTGACAGCATTGTTTTATTCTTGCTAAGCCACTACATCTTGGCTCTGTTGTTATGTTTCCAATAGCAACAGGAGGAAAGGCAACTTTTTTTACTTTGAGAGCTTATTTTTCCTCCTGTAGGATGGGCTGAGCCCCAGCCCGAAGACTTGATGCCCGGGGGCCTGTAAGGAAAAGGCCAGTTTAGCTCTGCCCCAGGTAAATAGGGGGTGGTTGGGGTCATGGAGGAGCCAGGAGCTATCAGCTCTTCTGGAACTGGGCTCAGCTGCCCTCTTTAGTTTTGAATGGTTACAAAATATCCATGGTGGCCAAATGGCAAGAGAAGAAAGGTGATTATGGAGAAGTGCAGTGACACCATCAGCACCCTTGGGCATCAGTTGGGATGTGAAGTCAAAGAGGATTACCCCACAGGCCTGGTCGAAAAATATAGGGGTTCTCTCTGGCAAGGGGCTTTTGCTTCCCATTGAGAAGGAGCTGCCATCATGAATGGATGGATGGATGCATGGACAGGTGGGTGGGTGGATGAATGAATGAAACAATGAGCATGGGATGGGATTTTCCAGGGATTGAACAAGTGACAAAGGAAAAATAAGTGAGAAGTGAGGAAATGCAATGAGGCGGTTAAACCATCTTAGGCAGGGATTGTCAAGGAGTGGTTTGGGAGGGCCTTGCCCCCCTTGCCTCCAGTCTTCATTGGCTTCCCCTAAAGTCATTCTGAATAAATAAACATGCAATCTAAGTGAAAAATAGAGTGTTTAGTATACAAAACAGCCTGATGAAAGCCCCCTAGCTCCTGCATTGCCCAACATTCCATCCATAGGTTCTCCTTTACAGAAATTCCTGAGCTGCCACTCATCAATTGCAAGGCATTGTGTTTGCTTACTCCGAGTCCCAGACCAATTGTATTCGGACTGTGGACAGACAGGTGAGGGCCTGAAACATGATTAGAGGACACTGGGAAAATAAACTTTAGATTCACTTGAGAATAGGAAGAGTTAAGGAACCTTAAGCCTTTCAGTCACTCCTACTTAAGGATTTGGGGTTTTAATTAACAATAGCAAATCACTGGGTAGATTGTCTTTGCTCTCCCTTCAGTAAAAAATGTTAAGTACAGGCCTTTCCCCAGGGAAGGACCAGTAGGAATAGTTCACTGGGGCCAGGGTCAAGGGTTAGGGGTCAAAGGACTATACTCTCTAAGCCTTGAACCAATAGTGTGAGCAGCTAGTACAGAAGTGAGCAAGGCTCTTCTTTCATGGAAGGTCCTTATCAGAAACCAGAGCTGTCTAGAGGGCCACAGTGAGTCAGGTTACAACAGCTACCCATGGTGGAGATGGGTCAGAAGGGGTCATGTAGAGGCTGTAGGTAAGGTTGCTATTCTTAGGCTCCTACTACCTCAGGGGTCTGCTGACTCACTTGGGAATCTCCGGACTCCTAGGTAGATCCAGTCCAACCACTTGCCTAGTTCTTGGGTAAGCCTGGATTGCCTTTAATGCTAATAAATAATAAGACAATATGGACTTTTTCTCTAAAAGAAAGATGCAATATCATTTTTAAGCCAATGCAAGAGGTAAGGTGAGGAGGTTTGATTCCCAGATCTTAGAAGGACTCCTGGAGGGAAAGGGAGAGAGAGGGGCCGACCCTGGAGTAGTGGCCTTGGAAGCTTTGGTACTGAGTCCTAACGTGGGTAGGAGAAAGGTACATTATACTTGGGGCAAGGATCAAATGAAAGTCTAGGAAAAAGATCAACCTTGGAGACTGAATAGGCTTGCCACATTAGAAGCCTCAAAAGGGGTCTTAAGAGTCCCTTTGATCAAGGAGTAGACAAAAAAGGTGCCCCATGCAGAAAATAACCTCCTCAGGAAGGCAAGTAGATTTAATGGGTTTTCACAGAAGGGTGGGAGACCATTTCATTTTCCCTTTCTTAGGACAGGCATCTGGGGATGCTTGCCCAAGAGGTTATATGTTCACTGTGGCCTAATGTCTTTCAGAGTAGAATGTCACTAACGCTGACTCCTCCTGCTCATGGATTCCTTCCGCCAGACCTTTGGCTTCCATCTGTAAATGTGCTTCAGCCTGAGGGTGGGGGATGGGGAACTGCAGTACCTGACTGTCTAATTTGCTTCCCTGACTTCAGGACTAACCTTTTCAAAACTCACAACTTTTCCTTCTTTATTTAAAATCTCTGTCTTTTAACATTTTAATTAACTCATTTTATTGATCTATCTTTCTAGTTAAAAAACAAAAATAAATCTTCTCCAGGGAGCATGTATCAGAAGGGAAAAGAGTCCCTACTGGTTAGGGCTAAAAGCCTAGTTGTTTGTGTGAACTTGACCTTGAGCATGATCCCCAAATGATAGTTGTCTCCATGTGAGTGGGTTTTATCTGATCTCCTGCTCTCTTAGCCCTGACCAGGCTGTATCTGTTGCTGAGACCTAGAGGAAGAGACTTGGGTTAGCCTATGAAGCAGAGCAGCTAAGCTAGTAATTCTAAGAACAAGGGACAAAAGAAAAAAACAGGTACGGAAAGTGGAGGGGGCACTTCTTCCCCCAGGTCTGCTGCTACGGTACAGCTGCCTGAATTTGAGTTTCTCAAGTAATCAGGGCTAGGCTAAGGGCAAACTGAGGCTACAGTCAGTAAAGTGATCTGCCTAAGGCCTTACAATTACTAGGCACTAGATGTTTTACATTTAGAGGCAGCATCAACAACCCTGTAGTATCAGTCAGAATTCTGGTGGAAAAAAAGAGAAGAATTTAATGAAGGGACTGTTTATCAAGCTATGGGCAGGGTTTAGGAGAACTAACAAAGGAAGGTGCGGTACTTTAAGCTTAATAACATTGAGGAGGCATTACCATCCCTAAATCCAAAGAATCAAGAGGAAGGAATAGTTAGGAGAATCCACAGAGAGTACCTATAAGGAGGGGGCTTCCTCATAAGATGGTGACAGTGCAACTTTTGGCAGAGGGGCAAAACTAATCCACAGTGATTTGACAAAAGAGGAACTAGGGGAATAAACATCTCTTCTGTCATGTAGTTTCCTGTTTGTATCTCTCTTTCCCTGGGCACAACTAGAAACCAGAGGTCAAAGGCACCCACTGATGAGTCTAGACAGGTCGACAGTACAAAGGGTGGCGAGTGAATCTGGAGAGCAAATGTAAGATAGCCAGCTTCCTGGGAACACAGATGAGATTTGTTTGTAGTACCTTTAAAAACTGTTTGCTTCCTTCTCCATTGCCATACCTGTTCCTGCATGGCTTGCAGCTGCTAGAGTTTATCTGCTGCTTCCTTATATCCTGGAACCCCCAGCCAGGTTATCAGTGTCTAGTTTCTGGACCTGCCTGCCATCATTCCATTTCTTTATCAAAACCTGTTCTTAAGATTTTCGCTTCTGGCCATGACAAAGCAACAGGATCCAGATTTACCCTCCCCCTGTACACAGCTAGAAAACAACAAAATAAATGTACTGATGGCTTCAGAGACTGTACAGCACACAGTGCAGAACTATGACCCATGAAATAAAGAAAATACATGTGGTAAGTGATCACCACAGTTTCTGATTGGAGGTACATTCTGGACTTTACAGCAAGGGAAAAAATATCCCAAGCAGAATATAGTAGTCTTGCTGAGTTAAAATACAGAAGTGAAGCTCAAGGAGACTGTAGATTGAAATTGTGGGACAGAGTTCTAGAAAAAAGGGGACTATGTTAAAAAAAGCTCCAGAAGTCTGTGCAAGTACCCTGCTGAGTGATTAATACTAAGATGTTCATACCCAGAGTGAAGCTTTGTAAGTCTGGGCAAAGAATGACCAGGAGCTATAAGCTGAAAAATTCATAGTTCACACAGGATTCTGAGATGTACAAATATCAACCAGCTTGATCACTTGAAGCATTCAGTAGAGATCCAATAATGGTCATATGCAAATAGTAGGACTGAACTATCTCTAGAATAAAAGAAACTTTAGGCTCATTCTAACAAAGCTGAAAACAAGCTTCTAAAGGAATAATCTTATTCATAAGTAACTGCCCGCCAGATAAAAACTCAATACTCTTTAAAGGAAGATTTAAAAATATACAGACATTCAACAGTGTAACCTTTAAAATATCCAACATCTAAGCAAAAATTACTAGACTTACCAGGTAGCAGAAAAATGTGACTAACATCAAGAAAAAAGTCAATTAATAGAAACATGCCTGAAAATGACAGAGTTGAACAGACAGGAATGGACAGACAGGCACATTAAAACTGTTTAAGTATGCAAAATATACTCCAGGATTTTAAGAAAAACACACATAAAATGAGGTTTTATGCACTTCTAGTGGTGAAGAAGACAATATCTGAAACGAAAGGTCAGTGGCTGAAATCCAAAGCAAATTGGATGCTACGAGGAGAAAAGTAAAACTGAAAACAGCAACAGGAACGACCCAAAATGAAGCTCCAAAAGGAAGAAGACTTAAAAAAATAGAAAGAAATGAACAAAGTCCCATTAACCCTTGGGCAATATCAGGTGGTCTAACGTATGTGTATTAAAAAAGAGACAGAAGGAAGAACAAATTTTTGACAAAATCAGGCTGAAAATTTACCAAATTTGATAAAATCTATAAATACCACAGATCCAGGATCACAATAAACCCCAATCAAAATAAACAAAGAAAATCATACCATCATACCAAGGTATATCATAATAAAATTACTAAAATTAGTGATAAAGAGAAAATTGTAAAAGTAGTCTGGAAAATGATATATTTTTTAGTATTATAGAGATAGGATATACTACAGACTTCTGATCTAAGCTATGCAAGCCAGAAAGCAATGGAATGCTATATTTGATGTACTGAATAACAAACTCAAATTCTGTATCCAGTGAAAATACCTCTTAAAAATGAAAGCATAATGAAGACTTTTTGAGTTAAATGAAAGCTTAGAGAATTCACCACCAGCAGATATACATTAAAGAAAGGTTAACATAACATATATTTATCCTCAAGTTTACCATTTCTGGTGCTCTTCATTCTTTTGTGTAGATCCAAGTATTATTTTCCTTCTTCACGAAGAAGGAGGAAATTGTAAATATAAAAACACAAATAGTTTAAAAGTGAAAGAATGAAAAAAGATAGATTGTACAATGCTTATCATAAGAGAGCTGGAGTAGTTATATTAACAATAGAAAAAGAAGACTTTAAGACAAGGAGTAGCACCAGAGATAAAGAGAGACAATTTCATAGTGACAAAGTGAAAAGTTCAAGAAGATTTAACAATTCTAAATGTTTGTACACCTGCTGGCAGAGCTTCATAATATATGAAACAAAAACTGACAAAATGTAAAGAAGAAATAGACAAATCCATAGTCATAGTTTGAATATATACATTTCATCATTCCTCTCTCAGGAATTAATAAAACAAATAGGCAGAAAAATCAGTAAATTGGTAAGGCTATAGAAGATATGAACACAAGTATCAATCCATTTGACCTAACTGACACCTACAGAAGACTCCACCCAACAGTAGCAGAACACCTATTTATTTTCAAGTTCCATGGAAGTCACCAAGATAGACCATAATTTGGGCCATAAGAAACAACTAAGCAAATTTTTAAAATTTGAAATCTCACCACAAAATTATTAAATTAGAAGTAAAACACAGAAAATGTTCAGAAACATACACAAATATTTGGAAGTTAAACATTATATTTTGCATATTCTATGGGTCAAAGAAGAAAATGCAAAGATTAATTTAAAATTATTTTGAGCTGAATGAAAATGAAGACACCACCATTTTAAAGTGTACAATTCAGTGGTTTCTATTGTAGTCACCATGTTACACAATAATCACCACTAATTCCAGAAATTTTTCATCACTCAAAAATTAATCCTATGCCTATTAGCAGCCAGTCTCAACTCTCTCTTCCCTGTATCACCTGTAAATTATGAATCTATTTTCTGTTTTTACATACTTGCCCATTTTGGATAGTTCATATAAGTGGCGGAAGGAATTTTAAAGTTTTAAATGCTTACATTAGAAAAGAAGAAAGGCCCATTTTTGACTTGATTACCAACATAATTCAATAGGGATAGAATAATTCTCTCAACGAATGTCCATGTGCTGGAACACATGGATGGTCATAAGTAAAAGAATGAAGTTGGAATCTTACCTCATACCATATACAAAAATTAACTCAAAATGGATCAAAGACTTAAATGTAAGACTTTTAGAAGAAGTATAGGTGTAAGTCTTTGTGACCTTGAATTAGGTCATGGTGTCTTGGCTATGACATTAAAAAAAATATTCAAGAAGATAAATTGAAACTCATTAAAATTAAAAATGAAGTGAAAATAAAACCCATGGCATGGGAAAAGTATTTGCAAATCACATATATGATAAGTGACTTATATCAAGAATACATAAAGAACTCTTACAATGCAACAATAAAAAGACAACCATTTTTTAAAAATAGGCAGAGGATTTGAATAGACATTTCTCCAAAGAAGACACACCAATGGCCAATAAGAACCTGAAGAGATACATATACTATTTCACACTCACTAAGATGGCAATAATTTTAAAAAAGGAGACAATAATAACTGTTTCAAGAATGTAGAGAGATTGGAAGCCTCGTATGTCTCTGGTTTGAATAGAAAATGGTGCAGCTGCTTTAGAAAATGGTTTGCTGTTTTCTCAAAAAGTTAAACATATGAGCTAGGTCAACTGCTCATGTGACTAGCAATTCTACCTCTAGATAGTACTCAAGAGTATTGGGAAAATACATGTCCACACACGCTGTTTACGAATGTTCATAGCAGCATTATTCATATTAGCCAGAAAGTGGAAACAACTCAAATGTGCATCAACTGACGAACAGATAAACAAAATGTGGTCTATCCGTACCATGGAATATTACTCAGCTATAAAAACAAATGAAATTCCAATACATGTTACAACATGGATGAACCTTTGAAACACTATGCTCGTTGAAAGAAGCCAAACAGAAAAGGTCACATATGGTATAATTCCATTTATATGAAATGTCCAGAATAAGCAAATCCATAGAGACGGACAGTAGAATAGTGGTTGCCAGAGGAAAGGGGAAGGAGGAGTGGGGAGTGACTGCCAATGCATATGGAGTCTCTTTTGGGAATGATGAATATTCTCAACTAGACAATGGTGATAGTTGCACAATTTCGTGAAAATACTAGAAATCATCAAATTGTACACTTTAAGAGGGTGAATTTTATGGTATGTCAATTATATCTCAATTTTTAAAAATAAGAATTTGGTACAAATGATTTTATGCCCCAGTGCTGATAAAGGCTTAATAAGAGGCTCTTCTCAGCAATATGGTTCAACTCAGACCAACTCCTCCCCACAAAGGCTACAGAATCTATTTTTTCAAATGAAAAGTCCAGCTCTTGGGACCTTTGTTCTTAGCTGTCGTTGCTACCAGGCTGCCTCTGAAGCCTGAAAAGTCCTGTAACAGGCAGTAGAGGTTGAATTTTTTATTTTAGTATCTATGCTTACTTTCCTGCAGTACGAGTTCTTTAAAATCTATTGCTAACTTGCACTCATAGGCTGAACTAAAAGAATGAAAGATCATAGTGAGGCACTTTACAGTTTATAAAAAAGCATGTTCACATTCACCACCCTTCTGATCTTAGCATTTAGATTTAAATTGGGCATTCCGAATGGTCACACAACAGCAGGCCCTAAACTCTAGCCCCAACTTCTCTGACTCCAAAAATCGAGTGAGAACAACTAAAATGTGCTTCTGAGCAAGTTATGGGGAAACGGCCTCCCACATGCCCTCCCAAGAATATTATGAAAGCTCTTGGCCATTTAAAGAACAACTTCCACTGAAAATCTTTTTTTTTGTTTTTTTGAAATGGAGTTTTGCTCTTGTTGCCTGGGCTAGAGTGCAATAGTGAAATCTCAGCTCACTGCAACCTCTGCCTCCCAGGTTCAAGCAATTCTCCCACCTCAGCCTCCGAAGTAGTTGGGGTTACAGGTGTGTGCCACCATGCCAGGCTAATTTTTTTTTATTATTAGTAGATACGGGGGTTTCACCATGTTGGCCAGGCTGGTCTTGAACTCCTGACCTCAGATAATCCACCTGCCTCAGCCTCCCTAAGTGCTGGGGTTATAAGCATGAGCCACAGCGCCCGGCCTCCACTGACAATCCTATATTGGTCTGGATTATACAGAATGACCTCGACTATTAGTCATAGGGCGGGCCCAGATATTGAATGGCTTGGTCCAGTATGCTTACCTCGTTAACTATGCTGTTTGTGGATCCATTTTCACTCCTTCACAGACACACACACACCCCTACCTTTTTTTACAGCAGGATATTGGGTCACCTGTCTATCTTTTCCCAGCAGTGCTATGACCAGGACTGAGTTCCCACTTGCATTTCCTTCCTCCCTCTTTCCCTCCCCCTTCCTCCCTCCCCCTCTCCCCCCTTCCTTCTT
>PVKP010040010.1:0-11908 GCA_004027715.1 Plecturocebus donacophilus
ATTTCTTGGAGACTTTGTTCATTCCTTTTTCCCCTTTTTTCTGTCATCTTGCCTTCTCGTTTTATTTCATTGAGTTGATCTTCAACCTCTGATATCCTTTCTTCTGCTTGGTCAATTCGGCTGTTGAAACTTGTGCATGCTTCACGAAGTTCTCGTGTTGTGTTTTTCAGCTCCATCAATTCACTTATGTTCTTCTCTAAGTTGTCCATTCTCGTTAACATTTAGTTAAATCTTCTTTCAAGGTTCTTAGTTTCTTTGCATTGGGTTAGAACATGTTCTTTTAGCTCACAGAAGTTTCTTATTATCCACCTTCTGAAGCCTGATTCTGTGAGTTCCTCACACTCATCCTCCGTCAAGCTTTGTTCTCTTGCTGATGAGGAGCTGTGATCCCCTGTAGGAGGGGAGGCATTCTGATTTCGGGGGTTCTCAGCCTTTTTGCACTGGTTTCTTCCCATTTTTGTGGATTTATCCACCTGTCGTCTTTGTAATTGCCGACTTTCAGATTGGGTCTCTGAGTGGACGTCCGGCTTGTTGGTGATGAAGTTTTTTCTGTTTCTTAATTTTCCTTCGGGAGGCACCCCTTCCCCATAGAGCTGGGCCTTCCCGGGTTCTGCTGTGCTTGTTCTTGGTCCTCAGCTCTTCCAGTTGCTGTTCTCCTTGTGGGGATTGGACCAGCCGAGCCTGACTGAAAGGGCATCCAGTCCCGTACAATCTGCACCGAGAAGCGCCACGCCGGCCAAAAGAGTCGTGCTGGCGACCCATGTGGCTCCTTCGTCGGGAATCTCCCAGTCTGTGGGCATCAAAAATTTGTCTGCAATTGCGGCATCCACTCGCTTTCTGCGCTTTCACTGGGAGCTACAATCCTGAGCTGCTGCTACACGGCCATCTTGGATCTCTCTCCGCCTGGTGGTGAAGTTTTTTTGTTTCTTAGTTTTCCTTTGGCGGACGCCCGTCCCCACAGAACCGGACCTTCCCAGGTTCGCTGTGCTTGCTATGAAACTCTCAGTCCTCAGTGCTTCCAATTGCTGTTTTCCTTGTGGGGATGGGACCAGCCGAGCCCTACCGTCCCGTATACTCCGCACCGAGAAGCGCCGCGCTGGGGCGCCGGCAAAACAGCCGCGCCGGCCAAAAGAGTCGCCCTGGCGACCCGTGTGGCTCCTCTGCCGGGAATCTCCCTGTCTGTGGGCAACAAAAATTCATCGGAAAGTGCGGCGTCCACTCGTTCTCTGCGCTTTCACTGGGAGCTACATTCCTGAGCTGTTGCTAATCGGCCATCTTGGATCTCTCTCTCCACATGTCACATTTCTGTTTTTTAAAAAGTTGTTTATTGTGCTGTTTGTATAGATTTTTTTAAGGGTTTCACATGAAATTTGTCTTGGACTATATTTATACTTAAGATACCTGAATTCAATTAAAAAAAAACTTTCAAAGTCTAAGGGAAGTAAGATCTGTAGCTCTGTTGAGTTTAAATTAAAAATTGGTAAATTAATTTTGACCATCTTTTTAATATGTTCTGAGAAAAAAATCATTTGTTAAGGCTCTGATCTTGATGTAAAATATTTAAAAGGGATAAATTCTTACTAAGGAAGGTTCAGATATATATATAAAAGAAAATGAAAAATACATTCTTACTAAGCAGCCATCAGGTCTCTCAGTTCCATCCATTTCTCCTAAGCACAGATAGATGTAAAGAACCTGACTGAAAGTCCAGGTTGATCTTTGTATAAGGTTGGTGCAAAAGGAATGGCAAAAAACACAATTACTTTTGCACCAACCTTATTAACCACTCTAGTTATTGGTTGTAGGCAAAAATGCCATTACATAAATTATTTTTGGGGACCATCATAAGTACCATCATAAGCTCTATCCTACCACTTATTCAACTCCAAGTAAAAAATAAAGTGACCTAAAATTACCTACATCTATATGTCTAATCTCAAAGCATAATAAGGATACTTAAAACATATTATTCACTTAGTGATAGGGCTGGATGTAGTCATATCCAGGTTATGTGGTGCTCATCTGTCCTTGAGTACCCAGAAAATATTCTAAATACAGTCACGGAAGTAATTGAAGGAGTACTTACAGAAAACGTGAATGATACGATTTGTCCATTTGCTAATCATAACAAAAGGAATATATTCACTGAATGATGAAACTAAAGGCCTGCTGGTTCCAAAGCTGATCTAATTTTAAAAGGAGCAGGAAGGCTGGGCATGGTGGCTCATGCCTGTCATCCAAAGCATTTTGGGAGGCCGAGGTGGGCAGATGACCTGAGGTCAGGAATTTGAGACCAGCCTGGCCAACATGGTGAGACCTTGTCTCTACAAAAATTAGCCAGGCATGGTGGTGCACCTGTAGTTTCAGCTACTCAGGATGCTGAGACAGGAAGAATTGCTTGAACCCGGGAGTTGGAGGTTGCAGTGAACTGAGATCACACCACTGCACCCAAGCCTGGGTGACAGAGCGAGACTCTGTCTCAAAAAAAGAAAAGAAAAGGAGCAGGTAGAAAAAGAAAGGGAAAGAAGTGAAGACGATTAATGATAACTAGAAGCAGTGGTACTGTGGAGTAGAGATTCACTGAAAACTAGGGAGAGAAAAATCTCACAACAGAAAGTCAGTCAGGACAAGGAACTGCTAGCAGCATTGGCTTTCAATATGAAGTAAAGTTCTGAAATCTCAGTTTTTTGAAGGCATTATTATGTTGCCCTGAAAACATACCAACTGAGGCAGGACAGCAACCTGATACATTTTAGGTTGTAGGAAAGCAATCCTGTGTGTTTGGATTACTGCTAACCACAATCATGATGTCCCAAAAGTCTAATTGCCTTAAGTAATGTTCAATATGCATTGTTGACCAAGAGAATAAAACAATGTATTTTAGAAAAGTTGATTTGAATCCAGTCAAAATTAATGTATATTTAAAAATTTTTATCTTTTAAGTTTGGCCAGTGAAAGCTGACAAAATCTAGTATATTTCATTTTCCTGACTATTCAAATCAGTGTCGAAGCATTGTATTTTGAAGATGAAATACACGTTTAGACCCCTTAAAAATGTTTTCTAAAAAGAGTTCTGTAGGTTTAGGTGCTGTGTTATGAGAGGAATTTGAAAGTCATCATTTGTTTTCTTTGTTCTAATATAAAATTGGATTTAAATTTTCTTTGCCATGATGGCCTCATGAACTAGATTTTATTTCTTTCTACATTTCTATTATATACTTAATATATCCTTATAGTAACAATATTTAAAGATAGCTTAAGCTTCATAACTTAAGAAAATGATAGAGTTTTATTAGACTGTAGTCTAGCAGGTTAAAATTCTTAACGGAAACATTAATTTACATAAATTGATTTTTAATCAAATTTAAGTTTTTGTGAATTCCACATTATATATTAAGGAAGAGTTTGATTTTTCTGATTAACTGAAACTGTAGTGCAGTTAGATGTTTATGGAGCTCTGAATTATTTTGTTATTATGGTTAATTTTTAAAGTAGAGAATCAGCTAAGCAATAGCAATTTTCAAAAAATTACTTTTTCTGCTAAGAGAAATCCGTACTTTTGCTTTTTATTCTATATTATAAACAAAACAAAATGTTTTTATTTTAAGAATTTTTATTTTGTTTTGTGATACTTGCAGTTAGAAGAACTGTGAATTTTCTCTTTATCTTAATAAATTCATAGTAATGATTTTTTTATGTCTCCAAGTTGAGGAATGGAAATACAAAATGAATATTTTATTTGTGGTAAGCATGTTGTATATTTTTTACTATGATATCACTGATTATATTGTAGACATAAAGTATATTTCTGATTTATTATGCTAAATACAGATCAGAAAATCCATGTTTTGCTTTTTCTGATAAAACTTGTATAAAACTAAAAGTTCTGTATTCAGTATTCAATGATTATCACATCTCATTGCTGTCATTCCTTTAGCAAAATATGCAGAACAGCAAAATATCTTGACCAGAAAAGCTAAGACTTGAGCATATTAAAATATAAAATAAAATAAGTGATTTAAAATATAATTGAATATGCCAAACACTTAACCGGTGGTTTATTATAAGGAACTTTTAAAAGGCTGCTGAACTTCAAAATTACTAATTCTGTGGAAGTGAATACTGTCCTCTCCCCTCCCTTCCCTTCCCCTCCCCTCACTTTTCGAGACAGAGTCTCCTTGTGGCCCAAGTTGGAGTGCAGTGGTGTGATCTCAGCTCACTGCAGCCTCTGCCTTCCGGGTTCAAGCGATTCTCCCACCTCAGCCTCCCAAGTAGCTGGAATTACAGGTGTGCGCCACCACATCTGGCTAATTTTTGTATTTTTTGGTAGAGACAGGCCAGGCTGGTCTCAAACTCCTGACCTCAAGTGATCCGCCTGCCTGGGCCTCCTTAAGTGCTGGAATTACAAGTGTGAGCCACCATGCCTGGCCAGGAGTACATTTTTTGTTAGACTTTTTGTTGAAGACCATATAATATAAATTTTAATTTAAGGTTTAAAAAGCATTCTATTCATTCGTTTTATAAATGACTCAGGAAGGCAAATTTTTATATAAGAGTAAAGAAAGCATAGAAGATAAAAGAAACTCCAAGAAATGTACATGTATAAATTTTTACATGTAATTATTCTTTTATTTCACTGGTAAAGCCTGATGACAAAAGAAGAAACTAACCTTATAATAAGTGCAACATTTATTTATCTGGACTCCCTCATTCAATATTTCCTTCTTTTTTTTTTTTTTTTTTTGAGACAGGGTCTTGCTCTCTCTCCCAGGCAGGAGAGTGCAGTGGTTTGATTACAGCTCATTGCAGCCTTGGCCTCCTGGGCTCAAGTGATCCCTCCACCTCAGTCCCGCAAGTAGTTGGGATTACAGGTGCAGGCCACCATTGATTAGCCTAGTTAATTTTTTAAGTTTTATTTTTGTAGAGATAGGGTCTCATTATGCCCATGCTGGTCTTGGACTCTTAGACTAAACTGATCTTCCCACCTCGACCTCTCAGAGTTCTGGGATTGCAGGTGTGAGTCACCATGCCCTGCCTTATTCAGTATTTCTGCGTGTCTTACTGAGACCAATCAGGTGGTCTCTCTCTTCAACCCAGTTTTCTAATATTTCTGGCAGTCCTAATTCCTGCAGCAAAATGGCCTGAATATATTTTCTCCATTCTAATTTTTTAAATTATGACAAAAAACACATGGTGTAAAATTTACCAAGTGAACTATTTTTAAGTATATAGTTTAGTAGTAAGTCTATTGTGTTGTGAAACAGATCTCTAGAATTTTTTCATCTTGCAGATCTGAAACTATACACATTAAACAATTCCCCCACTTCATGCAATCCCTGGTAATCACGATTTTACTGTTTCCAGGAATTTGATAACTTTATATACCTAATTTAAGTGGTTATATACCTCATATAAGTGGGATTATATAGTGCTTTGTCTTTTTGTGACTGACTTATTTCACCTAGTATAATGTTCATCCATGTTGTAGCTTGCGACAGAATTTCCTTCCTTTTTAAGGCTGAATAATATCCCATTGTGTGTGTATACTCCATTCATGTTTTCAATAAGCTTGTTGAGTTTGAGTCAAAATCTTATATTCAGGGTGACTGAAAAGAAGTACTACTCTAGGGCAGTGATCTTCAGGCTTTTGAATACATTACCTTATCCACAAAACATGGTTGGCCAAATTCTCAATATATATATATTTATGTCTACTACTATCGATCCAGATGTTAAACATGGACAACGTCGTTTCTTCTCCTTACTATTGTTCCTCTTCCCCTTCTTTCCTCTGCTTTCCTCTCCCCCTGCCCCTCTCTCCTTTCTTCTTGTCCCTTCTCCTTCTCCTTGCCTCTACTTCTTCCCCTGTCCCTTTCTTCTTCTCCTCTACCTTCTTCCCTTCTCCTTCTGCCCTTTCCTCCTATTTATCAAAAAATAAATCTTAGAAGTTGTAGTACTTTCCTTCCATATTCCAGTGATTCATTTTGTACACCAACTACCTTGGAGACTGCCTTACTCTGTGGCCTGAAAACAAATCACCACTTTCTATTAAGATATTTATCATTTCATTTTTATAGGTATTTGTGGAGCCATGTTCAAGATACTATGCGTGGTAATGATCCTAGGAAGACTTTAAGGGTCAGTCTTTCTAAAAGCTGGATAGTATCATCTTCCAGACTTTTTTTTGTTTTGTTTTGGTTTGGTTTTTGGTTTTTTTTGAGACAGAGTCTCACTCTGTCACTGAGGCTAGAATGTACTGGCATGATCTTGGCTCACTGCAACTTCCACCTCCCAGGTTTAAGTGATTCTTGTGCCTCAGCCTCCCAAGCAGCTGGAGCTACACATGCACACCACCACACCTGGCTAATTTTTCTATTTTTCGTAGAGACAGGGTTTTGCCATTTTGACCAAGCTGGTCTCAAACTCCTGGCCCCAAGTGATCTGCCTGCCTCAGCCTCCCAAAGTGCTGGGATTACAGGCATGATCCTCTGTACCTGGCCAGACTTTTTTTAGATCACTAATCTTATTCTTTGGGGATTAAGAAGTTCTTTCAATTAATTGCTTATTTAATCCGTTTATTTTTGACATCTTTGAAGTTTACTTGAAAAATCATGTTCTACATTTAATTTTAAGGATTTGTTTTGTAATTAGTGTTCACATACATTTGTAGTTCTCACACTTTTTACATGAAGATAAAGGAAGATGAATATATACCTCTTAGGAAACTGAGGACTTAGACTGAATTGCCTTGCTGAAAGCAAGTTAATAAATTTAAAATCTATTTTATCTTAAACTTACATGACTTTTATCTTTTCCATAGCTGTGTTCCTTTCAACATAAAATGTTTTAAATCATTAGTTAAATGATTTATCTTATCTCCTCCCCTGAAATTTTAGGGGCTCAGTTTGAAGGTTCAGACTAATGTGCCTCCTGAAGCTTCATGTTCACTCTGGCAAACTCAAGATAACTCTATAGATGTGGGTGCTGTAGATGGAGAAGGAGAGAATGAGACCTGCAGGTTACTTTAGGTTCAGTTTTTTTGTTGTTTGTTTTGTTTTTGAGACAGGGTCCGGTTCTGTTGCCCAGGCTAGAGTGCAATGGTGTGGTCTCAGCTCACTGCTACTTCTGCCTCCTGGGCTCAAGTGATCCTCCCAAGTAGCTGGGGCTACAGGGGCACGCCACCATGCCCAACTAATTTCTGTATTTTTTGTAGAGACGAGGTTTCACTATGTTGGCCAGGCTGGTCTTGAACTCTTAAGTTCAGTTTTTAAAGTAATGACATTTAAATCTAGGTTCAGAATATTAATTTCATTGTACTGATTTTAAATGATAAACTGAAAAATAAATATTAACTTAATAGCCTTCCCCTTATGCTGTAGTTTTAATCACAGCAATATATGTGTGTAATAACAAGTCTAGTAGTACAGAAGAGTTTATAGGAAGAAATGTTGTCTTATTCCTCTACTCTTCCCATTCCCTATGTGTAGCCTGTTAACCATTTCTCCATTTTTGTTTTGGGTTCCTTGGGGAGTTAATTTTATAATTCTAAAAAAAAAAAAACACAGTGCAGAACGTTCTTAGGGTGAGGAAAGGATTCTCAAGGGAAGGAAGGTATATTTGTCTGTACAGTCTACTATCTTGACATGGAAGCTTTGTTTTAAAAAGTGTTTCCTGTGAAAGCAGCTGAAACTTATTTATGAAATTTATGTTAGGACATGATTCTGTTTTTCCTGTGAATGCCTTAGTTTTTCTTCAGCCACTTTCTAGCCTCCTTATATCTCTTAAAATTCATAAACTCTGTATTCAAGTTGCTCTTCATTTCTCTTTAATACTAATTTTTTTTTCTGTTACTAATAAAGTAGCTGTTTTTCCCTTAATAATAGAACAGTAGAGTTAGTTTTGACCCAAGGAGTGACAAGCATTCTTGGTATTCCATTATTAGCATTTTCAGAAACAACTAGTTGAACACCCAGCAGCTATAGTTTGTATTGGTGCCCCTAAGCTTCACAACCAATCTGACCTAACAAGATTTAAGCATAAAATTGCCTTAAGTATTCCTACAATTGGAGGAAAGAGAAGAGGAAGCAACTACCCTATTGACAAGTCACGGGTCATTTCTTGTTTGCTGGGAGGTATCACTAAGGTCCTTTTAGTTATAGAATCTAAGTTAATACACATTCATTATTGTAAAACTAATTGCCATTTTTTTCTCTTTGGTCTTGCTTCATAAAAAGTGTTCTAATAAGTGATTTTATACTTCCTGATGTTGAGTCTGTATATTTTAAACATTTCCTCCCAGTGTGGTTAAATTCTTATTTTCATGTCATGTGTCTGGATTTACAGATTGTAGTTTCAAATGTTTTCTGTCTTTAAAAACTCTCTTACATTTTACTTTTAAAACTATCTTTTATCTACTAGTGAGTCAGTAAAGGAAAAAAGAAAATTATTTTTATGACCGGCTAATCTTGGCAAAAATCTATTAATTTATTGTAAGTTTCATTTTTTTTTTTCAGAGATTCTCTGTACTTCTTGGTTCACATGCTTTTTAATAACATAAAAACAAAAACAACCAGGTGAAGTGGCACAAGCCTAGTCCCAGCTACTCAAGAGTCTGAGGTGTGGGGATCCCTTGAGTCCAGGGATTAAATCCAGCCTAGGCAACATAAGGAGACCTCCATCTCTTAAAAAAGACAAAACAGTAAAATTAAAGCCAAATGATAAATTGATAAATTTATTTTAAAACTTAGCATTAAGTTTTTGAAAGGTAAAAAAAAAATACCTCTATAGTCCTCACTTTTCACTTGATGAGAAGTTGGTAAACTGTTTAAGTTTTAGAATGTATGTTAATGTGTGCAACAATAATACTGCAAACTTGATTGTTGGTTATCAAATGTTAGTAAGAACAAAGAAAAAAAATTTACACATTTAATCTTACAGTTCCTTTTAAAATCATTTGAAAGATTAAGTAATAATCATAATCATGCCACTTTTTAGTAATATTTTTTTTTTTGAGACAGAGTTTTGCTCCTGTTGCCCAGGCTGAGTGTAGTAGTGTGATCTTGGCTCACCGCAGTCTCCACCTCCCGAGTTCAAGCGATTCTCCTGCCTCAGCCTCCCGAGTAGCTGGGATCACAGGCATGTGCCACCACACCTGGCTAATTTTGTATTTTTAGTAGAGACGGGGGTTTCTCCATGTTGGTCAGGCTGGTCTTGAACTCCCGACCTCAGGTGATCTGCCTGCCTTGGCCTCCCAAAGTGCTGGGATTATAGGCATGAGCCAGCGTGCCCAGCCCTGTAATCTCTTAGAATACTAATATTTTATTCATCTTTCCTTTTTTATGAAATAACCAAATTACTATGTTAAACTCAGCTTGACTGTAGCTTGTTATAATGCATGTGCATGCTATGTCTGCAAGCTGAGAAGCTTCAAACAATAAAACCAAACTGTATTACAGCACAAGTATTTGCATTCTTTTGGAAGGTAAGTAAAATCTCATTGGAACCATTGAAGGAGAATATTGGTGTGCCTTAATGTGGAACTGTTTGCCTGTGTATTAGATCATGCCTTTATCTGCAAAATCCTTGATTCTCTACTGGTGATTTGCATTTTATAACTCAGGGTTGATTAAAGATTTGTATAACTCTTTTAATGCTAATGTCTTTAGTATTCTGAGGTAATATACTAAAAAAAATACTTTCTAACTGTAGAGTGTTCACAAAGTAAAACAGTAAAAATTGCATTATTTTCTTCTTTGTAATTCCATTGACTAGAAAATTCCATCTCTGAGCCATTTTCAAAAGTTTGAATCAATTTAAGTAGTTATGGTGCCTGAATTTTGTTTATATTTTCTAATGAAAACTGTAGTTTTAAACATAAGGCCACATGATTATCGAAGAATCTCAGAAGGGAGTTGTTGCTTTTAATTAACGCTGACATCCCGTGATAATCTTAAAAAAACAGCAAAGTAGGATGTTGGAAGGTTCCTATTGTGTTCCGAGTTAAATTGTGGACTGATTTATGGGTGGATATTACATTCTTTTATCTTTCACACACAATAGATAAGTCAGCATTTAGAGAGTGAGGGATAAATTGAGGAAAAAGCAAAGGTTGCTAGAAAAAGTTATTTTTGTCTTTCCCTACTTATTTTCTTACCTGCTCTATACTTTCACAATCTCAATCTTATTTTTTTTGTGTGTACTTATTTGTAGTTAACCTTAGATCTTATATAAAGACAGGTTAAAATAAATGCAGTGAAAAGAGTACTTCAATAACATTTTATTTTCTTTTTGTTAGTTTCTTCACTGGTCGAAGAAGGAGAAAAACAGAACAAACATTTTAGGTCATCAAAAATGTCTTGCAGAGAATCTGCCTCACTGACCCCTTCCTCACTACCAGTAAGCCAGGAGTCACTGGCAGTTAAAGAAAAATTCATCCCACCCGAGCTCAGTATCTGGGACTATTTCATAGCTAAGGTAATTAAAATGCTATCTAGATCGATATTTTCATAGTCAAATAGAAATGAGAATATTTGAAATAAGTGTAGTTTTTGGTGCTTCCAAATGTTTTCCCACTTTGGTTTAGAAAATTTTCATTAGTATCAGGATACATTCCAAAAATATATACCCTAGAATATTTTGACCATATTTCATATCAGTTTTTAAGGCAGTTTTTTGGTAAATTATAACATTTTCATTTTAAACAATAACTTTGCCGTTTTATTGTGTTTTTATAAGATAAAAGAGAATTTGCTTAACACCCTCATGTTAATGTACTTGATGGTGATTAAGAATTCAAAGTGCTCTGGTCAGCTATCATCCATATACATGTTTTTTGTTCTACAGCAGTCTCTAATTATTCTGAAATGCATAAATTTTAATTTCTAGAGTTCAGTTAAGTAAGATTATTTCCTCAACAAAATGGTTCAAATTTGTTACCACAGTATATTAAATATGAGTAATTGTGTAAAGAATAACCTTCCCTGCTACTGCTTCATTCTAGAAATCACTATGTAAATATGCATCTTTTCTTTTTTTTTTTTTTTTAAAGAGAGAAAAAGAGAGAGGGGAATTTTTTTTTTTTAAGAGAAAGAAAGAAATAGAATAAAAGATAAAATAGAAAGGGAGAGAGAATAAGAATCTTGCTCTATTGCTCAGGATTTCATTTAAATCTGTGAAATGCTTATGCAATTACTAAAAAGTGATTTATTTCCTATTATGTGATCACTTGGAATAGGTATAATATAATATTGAAAAAAATATATGTTTTGTTGATATGGAGTTGTAGGTTCTGTAAATATTTATTAAATTTGCTTGTTCCAGGTCTGAGTTCAAATCCGGTTTTTTTGTTTGTTTGTTTTTTGCTCTCCATTAGGTTGGTAGATCTACCTCCATCCCTTTATGTTAAGTCTTTGTGTGTCCTTACCTATAAGAAGGGTCTGAATACAGTGTACCAATGGGTTTTAACTTTTTATTCAGTTTGTCTAACTGTATGTTTTGATTGGGGCATTTAATCCCTTTAAGTTTAGGCTTACTATTGTTATATGTGAATTTAATACTGTTATTTAAGGCTAACTAGCTCTTTGCCTGTTAGTTGATGTAAATTCTTCATTGTTGTAATACTCTTTACTTTTTAATAAGTTTTTAGGATAACTGATGCTGGTTGTTTGTTTCTATATATAGTGCTTCTTTCAGAAGTTGTTGCAAAACAGGCCTGATGGTAATGAAGTCTCTGAGTTCTTGCTTGTTCGCAAAAAATTTTATTTTTCCTTGGCTTATAAAACTTAGTTTGGCTGGATATGTGATTCTGGGTTGAAAGTTTTATTCTTTAAGGATGTTAAATATTAACCCCCACTCTCTTCTGGCTTGTAGAGTTTCTGCTGAGAGATCTGCTGTGAGTCTGATAGGCTTT
>PVKP010040011.1:0-19759 GCA_004027715.1 Plecturocebus donacophilus
TGGACACAGGGAGGGGAGCACCACACACTGGGGTCTGTTGGGGGGGAGTAGGGGAGGGAGAGCGGGGGGTAGGGAGGTTGGGGAGGGATAACATGGGGAGAAATGCCAAATATAGGTGATGGGGGAATGGAGGCAGCAAACCACATTGCCATGTATGTACCTATGCAATAATCCTCCATGTTCTGCACATGTACCCCAGAACCTAAAGTGCAATAAAATATATATATATATATATATATATATATAAAAGAGTTATTATATACAAGAAACTAAGAATGAAACAATACTGAGATCCAAGCAGTATGTTAAATTCACCTACTATATCAGTAACTACGTTAGGCTCATTCGTGTCATGGCTTAATTCAGATTCAGACCTCAGAAAACTGTAAAATACTGTTTTCTTGGCCCTTTGGGGTTACATTTACATAGTTGAAATCTTGAATGTTAAAATCTTCAAATGCCAATGATATATTGTATATCTATATATGACATGCTCAGCTTTGTAAAGATCTGTACTCTCAGCAAGGTTAAAATAATTAAAAAAAAAAAAAAGATGTAACATACTTAATATTGGGAATCTCCAATAAGGCTCTGTGATATGGTTTGCATGTGTCCCCATCCAAATCTCATTTTTAATTGTATCTCCCATAATTTCCATGCATTATGGGAGGGATTTGGTAAGAGATAATTGAATCATGGGGGCAATATCCCCCATACTGTTCTCGGGGTAGTGAATAAGTCTCATGAGATCTGATGGTTTTACAGGGGAAACCCCTTTTGCATGATTCTCATTCTTTCTTTTGCCTGCTGCCATGTCTAAGATGTGCCTTTTGCCTTCTGCCATAATTGTGAGGACTCTCCAGCCATGTGAGTCTATTAACCCTCTTTTTCTTTACAAATTCCCCAGTCCCAGCTATGTCTTTATCAGCAGTGTGAAAAATAGACTAACACACTCTGCTTTTTATCTAAAGATGAAGGGAAGCTATATGTAATCTGTCCAATAGGACCAGCTATGGTCTGGAGAGAAACAGTAACAAAAATATATACCTAATAAGTATGTTGGAAGAATCAAAGGAGATAATACGTTAATACATGTGAGAGAATGAATAAATAATAAAGCACCATATAAATGTTAGCAGTAGGTGGTAATATTAGTAATATAATATAGAAGAAATCCTCTCTCGTCAATTCTCACTGAAATAATTTGGACAATCTGTTAGTTGAGAAGTTACTTAAAACAAGGACTCACAGAAATAAATACACATTGTAATCATTTTATTTTCACTTAAACCATGTATAAATGTAATTCATTCACCAATCCTCTTTGTAAGGCCAAGACCTTGTCTTTGAGACTAGATCTGCAGACTGGAATTCCAGTTTTTCTTGCATGCATCACACCATATTCTATCACTTATGATTGTTTCAGTTCTAATAAAGTACAGAACAAACTTTAACACATATGAAACAATCAGGGGAGCAGATTTCTTACCTTTTTTAAGTTCTTCCAATATTTTACATTTGTCTTTGTTCAACACTAATTTGATGGCCAATTTTTCGTTGTGTGTTTTTTTTTCTGAGATGGAATCTTGCTCTGTCACCTAGGCTACAGTGCAATGGCTCGATCTCGGCTCACTGCAACCTCCGCCTCCTGGGTACAAGCGATTCTCCTGCCTCAGCCTCCCAAATAGCTGGGACTACAGGCACGTGCTACCACACCCAGCTAATTTTTGTATTTTTAGGAGAGACGGGGTTTCACCATGTTGGCCAGGATAGTCTCAATCTCTTGACCTCGTGATCCACCCACCTCAGCCTTCCAAAGTGCTGGGATTACAGGCATGAGCTACCGCGCCTGGCCCAATTTTTCAAAGAAGTAATTTTAGTCACTGTTTCTCAGAGCATTCAACTTAGTTTTTATAGAAACAACTCTAGATTTTATGCTAACAGTTCATCATTTTACAGAATATTTAATAAAAAATATACTCAACATAAGTTTGGAAATAAACACAATTGATTCTTAATAAGTAAACAATTTGATTTGTGAGGATAAAATTATATAAGCATTATACGAAGAAGCGAAGAAGCTTTCTGGCCACAAATGGTCAGCAAACTGGGGACATCAGTTAGTATGTTTTACTAAACAAATGAACAGTATTGGTTTATCCATCTGGTTCATTTAGTAGAAGTTAGCTGAGTCTTTGCCATGTTGTAATTCAGGTCTCAAGTATAATCGCCTAAGAAGAAAGTTCAAAAAACTTCCCCTGTCACATGGGTATTGCTATCTTTTCTATTTTTCCTAAAACATATGTGTTACACATTTAGAAACACTGAGATGAAAAGAGTAAAAAGCATTCAGGAATACTGAAATGAAGCCACAGCAAACAAATTTAGATGTTTCAACAGAATATGATAAAATAATCAGAGAATTTGACTCCTGGCAAGAGAAACAAAATAAATCAGTAAAAGACATTTTAAGCAAATTACAATTATCCTAAAACAATTTTAAAACCATTTTGTTTGTTTTCTAAAACGGAGTCTCCCTCTGTGGCCCAGGCTAGAGTGCAGTGGCACAATCTCAGCTCACCACAAACTCTGCGCCTCCCAGGTTCAAGCGATTCTCCTGCCTCAGACTCCTGTGTAGCTGGGATTACAGGTGCCCACCATGATGCCCAGCTAATTTTTTTGTATTTTTAGTAGAGACGGGGTTTCACCATGTTGGTCAGGCCAGTCTCGAACTCCTGACCTCAGGCGATCCACCCACCTCAACCTTCCAAAGTGCTGCGATTACAGGCGTGAGCCACAGGGCCCAGCCTAAAATTGATGATCCATCTTTAAAGCATCCCATGCTTTTTCATGCTGTCTTTCATGATCTCTCTCCTTGAAAAAGAAGTTTCCTGAACTATAAATAACTATGTCAGTACCAAAGAACTGCTTGAAAACATTACTTAGCTATGTATTCCTTTTGTTTGATGTGAGAACTTACTTATTTCACCGGAAACCTGGTCAAGTTTATCCTGTGATCTGCTGATAAGGACAATCTTCATTCCACGCTTTGCTAACTGAAACAGCAAAGGAGATCTGAATCACACTTGTGCATGTCACTGAAAAACATTCATGAGCTATAACCCTCATTTTAAAACCTGTCCAGATGATAGTTAACAATAAAACACATATAAACCCAAGTGCAATGAATACACAATCAAAAATGAAGATTTTACCAAAAAAACTTCCCCAAAAAAGTTATGTTTCTAAATCAAGCTAATATTTAAATGTCAATGGGTTTTAGAAAGAGGGAGACTTTTACTTTTTCATTTTATACCATGTATACTATTTGGGTTTTTTAAACCATTGTCTACTACTTCTATAATTTAAAAATTAGCTTTAAAAAAGTTTTTGTGCCAAGCACAGTGGTTCACACCTGTAATCCCAGCATTTTAGGAGGCTGAAGTGGGAGAATTGCTTAAGCCCAGGAGCCCAAAACCATCCTGGGCAACATTGTAAAATTCCATCTCTACAAATAATTTAAAAAAAAAAAATTTTTTTTTATACATTATCTAGGTGTGGTGGCACACACCTATAGTTCCAGCTACTCAGGAGGCTGAGGTGAGAGGATCACCTGAGCCCAGGAAATCTAGACTACACTGAGCCATGATTGTACCACTACACTTCAGCTTGCAGCAGAGCAAGACCTTGTCTCAAAAAACAAAACAAAAAATACTTTTTGTTGCAGAATGGATATATAAAACAAACTTCAGAGGACTGGCAAAGAAAAACTACCATTAAAATGTTAAAAATTCCTAAAAATATAATGATTTCCAAAATTTTAATTTGAGCATTATACTTTATGGACCATGGCAAACTAAAGAAGTTAACCGAATAAATTAATAAAGAATTTTCCTAGGTCAAGTGTGGTGGCTCACGCCTGTAATCCCAGCACTTTAGAAGGCCAAGGCTGGCGGATCATAAGGTCAGGAGATCGAGACCATCCTGCCCAACATAGTGAAACCCCGTCTCTACTAAAACAACAAAAATTAGTTGGGCGTGGTGGCGCGTGCCTATAATCCCAGCTACTAGGGAGGCTGAGGCAGAAGAATTGCTTAAACCAGGGAGTGGGAGGTTGCAGTGAGCTGAGATTGTGCCACTGCACTCCAACCTGGTGACATAATGAAACTCTGTCTCAAAAAAAACACAAAAAACATTTCCTGAGGAACATCTTCTATGTACATACTCCAGTATGTATAAGTGTTGCACATAATGAAAAAGATTTACACAAATGTGGTTGCTATCCCAGGACACATAGAGTAGTAGAGGGAAAAAAAGCACTATCTGTACAAAACTTTTTAGTGAAATATTCCAGACAGAATACAAATGAGCAATACATTAGGTGCTATGAACTAAAAGTGATTTAGCAAACTAATATTCCAGTCTTAAATCCTAAAGTCAGGGTTTATTAAGTAGTGAGTGATATTGCAAATGAAGCTATGGAAGAACATTTTTTTATAAAAATAAAAATGTTGGTGATAATTTGCAAAATTAATCTGCTATAACACCACTAAAAAAACCATTAGCCCATATTGAAACTTTCTTTAAAAAAATTAATAGGGGAAAAGGGATAAGGAAAAGCTTCTATAGAAAAACACCATCTTAATAAATGTAAGAGAGATACCATTAGAAAAAAAAGCCACCATTTTTTTGTTTGTTTGTTTGTTTGGGGATGGAGTCTCACTCTGTCGCCCAGGCTGGAGTGCACTGGTGCAATCTTGGCTCACTGCAACCCCCGCTTCCTGGTTCAAATGATTCTCCTGCCTCAGCCTCCTGAGTAGCTGTGATTACAGGTACCTGCCACCACACTCAGCTGATTTTTGTATTTTTAGTAGAGACAGGGTTTCACCATTTTGGTCGAGCTGGTCTTGAACTCCTCACCTCAGTAATCCACCCACCTCGGCCTCCCAAAGTGCTAGGATTACAGGTGTGAGCTACTACACACAGCCAAAAAAAAAAGTCACCATTTTTTAAGCACCATGGTGATAATCTATCTAAGCAAAAATTGTCAATGAATCCTAACATCATTGGATAAAAGATTGTTGGGAAATAATATATTTATACAATCTCAAAGTGTCATCCCACATATTCCTTATTAATCACCTTTATAATCAATAATGGAACAAATGAGACTTCTTGTGCCTCCTGATAAGATAAACTCAGAAGGATAAACCTGTGTAGCCTTCCTGATGAAAAAATGTTTATCCTGAATCTACTGAGAAAACAATGAGACAAATCCAAATTTGCCTGCAAAACAACTAACCTGGATTTTTCAAAAATGGCATTCTTATAAAAGAAAAATAAGGCTAAGTTACTCTTTTAGATTAATGGAGACTAAGAGACATGACACCAAATGCAATGCATAAACCTTACCTGGATCTTGGAACAACAACAACAAAAAAAGAGCTTAAAAGGATGTATTGGGCTATTGGATACCTGCATATGGGCTGTATGTTATACAAGAGTATTGTGTCAAGTTAAACTTCCTATTGTGACCAATGTATGAGGATTATAAGGGTGAATGTTTTAGTTCTTAGAATATTCATCGTGGAATATTTAGGGGTGAACTGTTATTTCTGTAACTAACTTACAAATGGTTCAGCCAAATAATAATAAGTAAATTATATGGTCCAAATATTAACAATTAGTGACTCCAGGTGAATAGTATACAGGTGTTGGTAATATTCTTGCAACTTTTCTGTAGTTTTGATATTCTTCCAAATAAAAAGTTGGAAAAATTAAAATTAACAAAAAGACCTTTTGATAATGATCAATGAAAGATCCAATGAATCTGCTAGGATCTTTATCAGAATCACTCCACTGTTACGGATCATTTCATCATAGGCTGCAGGAGCCTTCTCAGGGACCAGAAGGCAAGGCAACTTGACTAAAGAATACTGCCATGGCACCTGCTTTGTACAACCGTCTTCAAACTATGATGGTTTCCTGTTCTTTAATTTCATTGCAGAGAACTTGAATCCTCTGCCTGTATCTATCAATACCTTTCTGTTATTCACAGTCCTTCTTGTGAAAATGATGGCATGGACTAGCCTAGAAATATCACCAACTATAATATTTCTATTTTTTGGAAAATAGTTCAAAATAATTGACTTTTGAATCTGAAGACTGTACACACTTATATAACATAAAAGTATACTAAATTGTTCCCAGTTCCAAGTAACCAGTACAACCAGAAAGTTTTATACTTATTTTATATAGAAAATTTGTTTCAAAAAATTGTGTCTGTTTAAGCAAATATGGTATATCCAACAAGGTAGAAACAAAAAGCATCTATTGTACCATACAACATTATATTTGTGTTTTTACTTCAAAAATCAAAACTACTGTAAGAAATCATCCTATATTTATTATTATTTTTTATATTGAAAGGAAAGATCTTGAAAATCACCTACCTCTTCTGCATATGATTTTCCAATTCCATCAGTACTACCTGTGACAACTGGGAAAAGGAAAAAAAGCGATAGTTTAGTCTAAGAATTTACAATGAAGAACTTGTCACAGTTAGAACCCACCAATCACATACAAGAGAACCAGTGTGATATCTTGATGTAAAAGACAGAACAATTCCAGTGGTTCAAATCAAGGACTGAATACACACTGCAATAGCTAAAATCTTAAAAAGACTTCAAAATCAAGTGTTAAAAAGGAATGTGGAGCAACTGGAACTCACAAACATTGCTGGTGGCACTGTAAAGCTGGTACAATTATTTTGGAAAATACTATTTGCCAATATGTTTAGAAATAAAAATATGTCTACCTTATGACCTACCAATTCTCAAGAGATAGGAATGCATTAATTCTACCCAAAGAATATTCAAAGTAGCTTTGTTGATGCACAGTAGGTAAATACAACTAAATATTAAATTTACAGAAGAGTAAGTAAATTGAGATATAGACAAACAATGGAATAGTAAACAGCAATAAAAATGAACTACTGATATATGCAAAACATGAATGACTCTCTAAGACATAACAAAAGCCTGACATAAAATGTAAGTACAAGAAAAAGCAAAACTAATCTATGGTGATAGAAGTCAGAATATTGGTTACCTCTGGATAGTAGAGCAGATAACGGGAAAGGGCAATACAGGAAATATTCTGTATCTTTTTAGGGTGGCAGTTACCACTGTATGTGTGTAGGTTCACTGCACATTTACACTTACTATATATATCTTCATAAACTAGTTTTTAAAACAAAGGGTAGTAAAAGTAAATAGAAAATAATTTAATTCTTCTATGAGAAAACTATTTTTTTTTAATATTTATTTATTTATTTATTTATTTATTTTTATTCATCTGGGTACGGGTGGGCTGAGGCCAAAAAGGGTGTCAGCCTATCTTTTGTTTTTGTATTTGTTTTTGTTTTTTTTAGGACTGGCTCAAGTCTAGTACATTCCGAAGAAAAGACTTGAATAATACGATATTTTGAATCCCATGTCAGCATACTTTTCATAAGCTTATTGTTCTCTCAAACAAAACTGTATGTGCCTTGTAGAATAAACTTTTTTTACATTTTATTTATTTATTTATTTTTATTACACTTTAAGTTCTGGGGTACATGTGTAGAATATGCAGGTTTGTTACATAGTTATATAGATAACATGGTGGTTTGCTGCATCCATCACCCTGTCATCTACATTAGGCATTTCTCCTAATGTTATCCCTCCCCATAACCCCCTCTCCCCGACAGGCCCGGGTGTGTGTCTGTGTGTTCTCTCTGTATCTATGTGTTGTTATTGTTCAACTCCCACTTATGAGTGAGAAAATGCAGTGTTTGGTTTTCTGTTCTTGTGGAGAAACCATATTTATCTTACAGTCTCAAAAACTTTATGTAACAGAAACGTTTGAAAATTATAATAGGCCAGGCTGCACCATGATAGCTTAGCTCTGGAATACTAGAATCATGTTACAAGTTTAAAGAATAGATGTCTGCCTCAAAATGGAAAGCCTCCCCAAATTCTCTAAATATGAGTTTTCCCAAAACATTTACCGATTTTAAAAAACAAGTTATGGTGTAAAAAAGAATCTTCTTGTATTGTCCACTTCTTTTAAATTATGTAAGATGGTCCCTAATTTTACTATTCAGAAAAATGGTAAACACATTCACATTCTCCCTTGCCATGTCTCTCATAATCTCATAGACTTTCATCATGTTCTTGCTTAGCTGATATCTTCCCACAATTTAAAAAAAATAAAAAATAAAAATGTCATAATAGGCCAGGTGCAGTAGCTCACACCTGTAATCCCAACATTTTGGGAGGCCAAGGTGGGTGGATCATGAGGTCACGAGTTTGAGACCAGCCTGGCAAACACAGTGAAACCCCATCTCTACTAAAAACACAAAAAAATTAGCTGGGCATGGTGGCGGGTGCCTGTAATCCCAGCTACTTGGGAGGCTGAGGCAAAGAGAATCACTTGAACCTGGGAGGCGGGGTTGCAGTGAGCCCAGAGCATGCCACTGCACTCCAGCCCCAGAGACAGTGTGAAACTCCATCTCAAAAAAAAAAAAGTTGAAATTTCCAGAGAACAGTGTAACAAACCCCTAGGTACCCAGAGCCCAGCTTCACCAATGAAAGACTTGAGAGATTAACCTTGCTTCATCTAATATCCTCACCTGCTTCCTCTCACACTGGATTATTTTGAAATAAAGACACCATATCACTTCATTCGTAACTATTACCATTTGTTTCTGCTATTAAAGATAGCCACAATACCATTATCTCATTCCTAAAATTGTAAGTAACAATTCCTTGATACCAAATATGTAATCACTATAAATTCTGCCAAATGTTTCAAAAAACTTTTAACAATTGTTCTAATCAGGATTCAATAGATTCCATAATAAAATTTGTTAATATGTTAATTAACCATGTCTATAACCCCTCTCCTCTCTCTCACCTTCACTCTCTCAATTTATTGGTTTAAGATATTAAGTCATAGGTTTGTGCTCTCTCAGCCTGTCCCTGATATCATTTAACATGTTATTCTGTCCCATGGAGGCTGGATATAGATGCTTGATCAAATTCAGGTTTGATTTTTTTTGGTAAGAGTAATTCATAAGGGATAATGCATTTTTACATCAGGAAGCATATGTCTGGTTATCTTTCATTTTGTTATATTAGCAGCCACTGCTGGTCACCATTGAGATCCATTATTTCATTAGGGATTGCAAAATGGTGGTATTAGAGTTCAATCATTCATCTTCATCTATTAGCTGGAATATTTCCAGAAACAAATTATTTCTCATTAGTTAGTTACCATGATATATAGCTTGCGTAAGAATACAACAAAAATGTTTGATTTTTTTTTTGCCTTTATCAGTTTTCAAAATAAATTGGTTCTCTGGCATCTTCCAAAGGTAACCCATGTGTTTTTGTCACTACTGCTATGTTTACAAGAAACATTAGTAATTCACAGATTTCAATGTTTGTGGGAGAACCTAACTACAGAAAACTGAGCATCATATGAAATCTCCTCCAACCTCATGATCAATTTGTAACTTTTTTCTTTTTTTTTTTAATTTCAACTTTTATTTTAGATATGGGGGTATGTGTGCAGGTTTGTTACATGGGAATATTCCTTGATGCTGAGGTTTGGGGTATATATCCCACCACCTGGGTAGTGAGGATAGTACCCAATGGGTAGTTTTTCAACTCACCCCCTTTCCCTCCACCCTCTAGTAGACCACAGTGTCTACTGTTCCCATATTTATGTCCATGTGTGTTCAGTGTTTAGCTCCCACTTGTAAGTGACAACATGCAGTATTTGGTCTTTTGTTCCTGTGTTAATTTGCTTAAGATTATGGAGTCTAGCTTCATCTATGTTGCTGCAAAGGACTTGATTTTATTCTTTTTTATGGCTGTGGAGTATTCCATAGTATATATTTACCACATTTTCTTTATCCAAACTACAACTGATGGGCACCTGGTCTGATTCCATGTCTTTGCTATTGTGAATAGTGCAGCAATGGACATAATTTTCTGTAACTTTTCATCTCCCGATTATTTTTAGAGGCACAAGAATCCAAATTTTATAGTGTATTCCTTGTTACTGATTCCCTAATGTCTTATAAGTGACAAACATATTCTAATTGTTTCAAACTTTCTCTTCTTCCTTTTCTCTGTGATAAACTTTTCTCCCCTCTCCAAGATCCCAGAACCTTACTTCCTACCCTCTTCCATCAAAGCCTCATTGCAGATCCACCAACTCCACTGTTCCAGATCATTTTACGTGAAAGAAAACTTCCTCTTTCTAAACTCCCACAGCACCTGACACATCTTTATGTCTATGTCACTGTACTACTCTATTTTGAATTGTGTTTCCTTACATCTACATGTTTCAATTCTTTTGTAAGATTCTAGGCTCCTTGCTAGGCAACGTGCACAAGGTAAGTGTTCCATAGACATTTGCAGAGTGTTTGAATGATGATTGGCATTTAGTTGGTCTAAAAAACTGCAAAACACAACAAGACTTGGACAGCTTTCCTGACAACCTTGTTTCTCAAAAGTCTTTGTTTCTAAGTATAGTATCTTATACTTTCCTACACTAACATCTATTAGCCACTGACCTATTTATAAATCCTGTTCATAACTAGATTATTCTGCTTTAAGCCTACAACTGTGAAGCGAGAAAACCACATACAGTCATGAGCTCATAACAATGTTTCTGTCAGCAATGGACCACATATACAGCTCTGGTCCCATAAGAGTACAATGGAGTTGAACAATTCCTATCACCTAGTAGCTGTCATAATGGAATGCACTAATCATGTGTTTGTGGTCGTGCTGGTGTAAACAATGTAGTGATAGAAAAGTAGAGCACATACAATTATATAATATATATATACGTATTATGTATACATATAGTATACATACATATATGTATACATACATATGTAGCTTGCTAATGATAATAAATGACTATGCTACTAGGTTATGTATTTACTATAATACTATACTTTTTATCATTGGAGTGTACTCCTTCTGCTTTATAGAAAAAAAAGTTAACTGTAAATAGCCTCAGGCAGGTCCTTCAGGAGATACTCCAGAAGAAGGCACTGCTGTCATAGGAGATGGCAGCTCTGTGTGTGTGACTGTGTCTGAAGACCTTCCAATGGGACAAGATGTGGAGGTGAAAAACACTGATATTGAGGATCCTGACCTGGTGTAGGCCCAGGCCAATGTGTATATTTTGTATCTTTGTTTTTAACAAAAAGCTTAAAAAGTAAAAAATAAAAATTTTAATTTAAAAAATAGAATAAGCATATAAAGAAAGAAGATATTTTTGTACAGTATACAATGTGTTTCTTTTTTAAGCTAAGTGTTATTACAAGAGTCCAAAAGATAAGCAATATAAGTTTATAAAGTAAAAGGGTTATAGTAAGCTAATTTATTATCAAAGAAAAAATGTTAAAATAAAGTCAATATAGCCAAAGTATTATATTTATGAAATCTACAGTAGCATACAGTAACATTGTAGGCCTTCACATTCACTCACCACTCACTCACTTACCCAGAGAAACTCCAGTCCTGCAAGTTCCATTCACAGTAAGTGTCCTCTACAGATGTGCCATTTTTAATCTATTGTTTGTTTATTTTTAAGAGTCAGGGTCTTGCTCTGTCACCCAGGCTGGAGTGCAATGGTGTGATCATAGCTCACTGCAGCCTCTCACTCTTGGGCTCACATGATCCTCTTACCTTAGCCTCCCATGGAGCTAAAGACTCATGCTACCATACCTGACCAACTTTTTTTTCCCTGTAAAGAAAGACAAGGTCTTGCTATGTGGAGCTCATGGCCTCAAGCAATGCTCCCACCTCAGCCTTCCAAAGGCTGGAATTATAGGCATGAGACACCATGCTTGGTCTTTTTAATCTTTTGTACCATATTTTCACTGAGTACTTTTTCTATGTTTGCATATATTTAGATACACAAATATTTACCACTATTACAATTGCTTATAGTATTCAGCACAGTAACATGCTATTATATATAGATTTGTAGCCTAGGAGCTGTAAGCCATACCATATAACCTAGGTATGTACCGCAGGTTAAACAATCTAGGTTTGTGGAAGTACACTCTGTTGATGTTTGCACAACAACAAAATTCTCTAGCAACACATTTCTCAGAGTGTATCCCTACCATTATGTGACATATGACTACATATGATTATAACAGTAAGTTGATGGCAGTATCATCAGATTTCTCAGATTAAGGGCTAAAAATCTCTTAATGAGACTATGCTGAAGAATGAAACTACATAAAGTCACTAGGTACTCTGCATCTAAAAATTTGACTGGAATCTATTTCAAAAGAATACAGTTAACTATTACATGTGTGTATTCATTTTTAAAATAGCCAACTCTGGGCTGATCTAAAAACCAGCATACCATAAAACTAAAAACATTCTTAGAAAGGCCAGAATATGCCAGGTCTAAAGATTCTGAAATCTGCAATGTATAATGTCTTCCTTTTCCAGATTCTCCAGTTGTTGGAGTTTGTAATGGATACTGTTAGCACACGAGCCAGATCCTCCCTTCTGGCACACAGGTACTCATTCGATCCTCTCTTGCCAGAAGTGTTACCTGCTGCCAGCTCAGGACTGAGTCTCTCCCAGTAACTGCTCTCAGCCAAAGGGGGCTGCCTTGCTCCCCTGGGCAGTGCATGAATAATGGCGAGGCCACACTCAGGGACAAAGGCCACACTCAGGGACAAGGTGGGTTCCCTTACCTTACCTCAGGCATCTCTCTAGAGCCATCCTACGTTCAGGGCCAATGGTATCAGCTACAACCTTTGCTACACTTGCATCACAGTTCGACTTCTCCCTCTGCTCAATTCTGCTGCTTTTGCTTCCTCACAGGTGTTATTCCTGAGAATCTTCCTGAATATACCTCACATACACATGAACCAATATTGATACAGTTAACAAAAGTCCTATCTTTTTCAGATTTCCTTATTTGTTACAGAATGTCCTTTTTCTGATCTAGGATCCCATCCAGGATATCACACATTTAGTAATCATGTCTCCTTATATGACAATTTAAAATACAACACTGTCTAATTTTGTATATCTTTTTGTAAAAAGTCTATTTTCCAACCACACATATAAGCTTAGCTGGGTAAATAACTATAAGCAGGAAATCATTTTTAACAAAAAAATTTTAGACAACTCTCTGTTGTTTTCTAACACAAGTAACACTTTTAAATGTTTCACCATTCTTATTTCCCACTATTTGTATGTAACCTGCTTTTTTTGTCACTAGGGCTTTTAGAATCATTACTTAGTCTGTAGGACTCCATCATGAAAATATACCCAAATGAGTGGGTTTCTTCCACTTACTGGTGCTAGGCATTGGTAGGCCTTAAAATTCATGATCTTCAGTTCTTTGAAAAGTTTCTTATGTTAATTATTGGATAACATCTGCCTCACATTTTTCTCTTCCTAGAATTTCTATAAATTCTTAACAGTTTCTCTATTAATCTTACTTTTCTTTTTGCTCTACTTCCCTGTACATTTCTTCAACTTTATCCTCCAAACCATCTATGTATTTTATAAATGTAGGTTGTCAATTTTTCTACTTTGAAAAATCTTCCATATTGCTACTGCTCTTCTGCATAGTCTCACTCTTTCTTGTTTTTAACAGTATCTTGTTCTTATTATAGATTCATTATCTAATCTCTGAGGACATTAATTATAGTTTGTTTACATATTTACATTTTCTTCTACTCTTCATATTTTGTTCCTCTAAGTTCCTTCTTGATTGTTTTGGTCACTGTCACTCTCATCTTGGCTGCAATAAAATGTCGATTAGAGTGCATAGGTAGGGTGATTACACCGTGGCCCTCACTACAACCCAAAATTGACGGGCAAATCAGCTTTTTCACTGGGGAATCCACAAAAGTCCTCACAGTGTTATTCCCGAGAATACTCTCGAATATATCTCACATACACATGAAACAATATTGTCAGTATCTGTCTCTTCTCTGGGGCCCTTCAGTGTCTCTTAAAAAGCATTCCCTAATTTCCAGTCTTCTGGCTGCCAGGCAGTTATTAGTTTACAGATGTCATCCTCTGTTCTCACTCAGGTGGCTCTGTTCTCACTCAGGTGGCTCACCTTGGGGCCTCTGCTGCCTAATTTCCCTAAGCCTCAAGGACATCTGCCCCACCCCTGTCTTTTGAGGGACCTGATACTTCCAATTCCCGTGCTGTTCTGGGATCCAAGGGACAAACTTGCTTGTTTCCCAAGGGTGGCCCCACTATGAGGACTCAATGTCTGCTCTGGAAGTCAGTTACCACTCCACCGCCTTCAATAGCTGTGACTGGGGATGAGGGATGACAGAAGTTCCCTAGCTGCATCAAAATGGAGCTTTCCATTTCTTATCCTTCTAACTTTTAGAGAACATTTCCAAGAGATGAAAGGCCAGAAGTATTGCTGCCTCATCGTTTTAAAACTAGAAGCACTCAAGTTTCCTCTTAAGCATATTATACCAAAGTAGGCTAACTTTAGTTGAGAAATGATACTAAACACACTTAGAAAGATTTATGCCTAGCAAGAACACTTTTTCCTATCTCCTGCTAGCAACTATCAAATTCAAATGAAACTAACAGTCTTCAGAAACTATTATGTGTATGACTATCGAGAATACAATGATGTATAAGGGCCACACTCAATATTAGATATTCTACAAATTACCCATTTCATGGTTAGGACTTTAAATGTAAGCAGAAACAATATGACTTTCTGTTGTATAAATATTAAAAATGTAACCTCTGATATTTTAGATAGATAAAAATATCACTTTTCCATTTTCTCATACTTCTCAAAACCAACTCCAACACAGCCCAGTTATGTGTAACATTATCTCACAAGTAAATATGTTTTCTGAGAAAACAGAGAGGTGCAAAAATTATTTAAGGGCACAAAAATACAAAACTGGAAATCCAGAGACTCTCTTAACCATCTCTATATCACCACTGTAGTTCTACAATAATTAGTATTATGTTTCCCCAGCAAAGGAAATGGCAAAGCCTTTAGATCTACAAGTTACATGATGGGTAATGTATTATATTTGCAATAACGTACAAACATAACCAAATTTCAGTCAATTATGAAAGAAAAAGTCTTACTCAACAAACATGAAAAAAATTCAAATGTGTTATTTAAGAGAATGGGAACAAGAATTGTCCCACTTTGGGTTTTAAAGGTATTTCCATGGGGTGCAGTGGCTCCTACTAACACTTTGGGAGGCTAAGGTGGGAGAACTGCTTGAGCCCAGGAGTTCAAAACCAGCCTGGGCAACATAGTGAGAACCCATTTCTATTAAAAACAAACAAACAAACAAACAAACAAAAAAACTCAAGAAAATTACCCAGTGTGGTGGCACGTGCCTATAGTCCCAGCTACTCGGGAAGCTGAGGCAGGAGGAGCCTCTTAGCCCAGGAAGTTGAAGATGAAGTCAGTTATGATTGCACCACTGTACTCTAACCTGGATGACAGTGAGATCCTATCTCAATAAAAAAAGAAAAAAAGACATTTCCTTTGCTTTAAAGCTATATATCTTCCCAACAGTGGTAGGAGAGACAGCAGCTGTAGTTGAATAGAAAATCCCTCAATCAAGTTCAGTAATTTCTTATTTTTATAAAATAATAGTGTGACTTTTCACTATTAAAATGAAACTATATTGTCTGAGGAGTCAATTCTTCATCATAAATTTTAGAAAGGTAAACCAAAGCACACCATCTCAAATCAAAAGTCTGTTGGTAGTTGCTTCTGGGGAATTAGGGAAAGATGGAAAGAGATTACTTTTTATAGTTATTTTTACTCTTTGCATTTTTTAACCATGTGCATGTACTCCATTTTTTTTTTTTAAGTCCTTTGCGGCCAGGCACAGTGGCTCATGCCTGTAATCCCAGAATTCTGGGAGGCTGAGCCAGGTGGATCACGAGGTCAGGAGTTGGAGACCAGCCTGGGCAACACGGTAAAACCCGTCTCTACTAAAATAAAAAAAATTAGCCGAGCACGGTGGTGGGCACCTGTAATCCCAGCTACTTGGGAGGCTGAGGCAGGAGAATTGCTTGAACCCGGGAGGCAGAGGTTGCAGTGAGTTGAGATTGTGCCACTGCACTCCAGCCTGGGCGACAGATGAAAAAAAAAAAAAAGTCTTTGCTACTATGGATAGAAAAATGGTGTAGACTGAGCCAGCAGACTCATTTACTTCAATTTCCCAAAATCAGGGTGGTATTGCTTAAATCAGTGTTTCTCGGCCTGGCACAGTGGCTCATTTGGGAAGCCGAGGCAGGCGAATCACCTGAGGTCAGAAGTTCAAGACCAGCCTGACCAATATGGAGAAACCCTGTCTCTACTAAAAATACAAAAAGTTAGCCAGGCATGGTGGCACATGCCTGTAATCCCAGCTACTTGGGAAGATGAGGCAGGAGAATCACTTGAACCCAGAGGCAGAGGTTGTAGTGAGCCAAGATTGTGCCCACTGCACACCAGCCGAGGCAACAAGAGCAAAACTCTGTCCTGCTCCTCCAAAAAAAGAAAAAAAAAATTAGTGTTTCTCAAGGTCACTTAAATTTTCTTAAAACGGAAAGGTTTTTTTTCTTCAATAAAATTTAATAGAAAATGTGATTACTTAATTACTGTTTACTTCTTATAAAGGACCATCAGTTTCAATTAACATAGACTATTAGTGTAAAAAACATATAAATGTCAAAATTAGAAAATATTAATCAATGTGGTACCTAAGATCATCTCTTGGTTGATCTTTGGGAAACACTGATCTAAACACTCAGATCCATATAATACCCATGAAAACTAAATAAAACAAAAACCAGCTTCCAAGTCATCCAAATCAGAAATACTGCTTGTTTTTTGTGGGGTTTTTTTTTTTTTTTTTTGAGACAGAGTCTCACTCTGTTACCCAGGCTGGAGTGCAGTGGTAGCATGATCTCGGCTCACTGCAACCTCCATCTCCTAGGTTCAAGCAATTCTCCTGCCTCAGCCTCCCAAGTAGCTGGGGACCACAGGCATGTGCCACCACACCCGGTTATATGTGTATTTTTAGTAGAGATAGGGTTTCACTGTGTTGGTCAGGCTGGTCTCCAACTCCCGACCTTACGTGATCCATCAGCCTCAGCCTCCCAAAGTGCTGTGATTACAGGCGTGAGCTACCATGCCTGGCCTTTTGTAGTTTCTTAAAATGAAAAAACTAAGCATTCACAGCAACACTGAAATGGTAAGACCCAATGAGCAAAATCTACCCTGGGGACACCATCCTTCATGTGTTTAATGCACAAGTGGGCCAGAGCCTGCTGGCTGCCTTCCTTAATATCCATTCTTCCCTTCTTCCTTTGCAAGAGAACACTGACTTTTAACCCAGCAAATTGTGGCCTGGAATAAAGACTTATATACCGGCTAGGAGTGGCCATGTGATTAATTTTAGGGAACAAGATGAAGCAGGGTTGTGAAGGACTTTGAGAAAGTCTGCTTAAAGAAAGCTGACTTGGCAGAGAGAGGCCTCTTTCGCCCTTCATCTAGCCAATTCTAAAGTGAAAGCTGGAGCTGGAGCAGTCTCTTAAAACCATGAAATAATCTTAAGGGTTGAAGCCATGGGCTAAGATAACGGAACAGTATCATAGGAATCAAGGTCCCTGATACCACTGAATTATCATGCCATTTTAAAATCCCAATCATTTCTTATTTTACTGCTTATCATAAAGAATCAAACATACTCAAAAGTTCTAGTCTTTAAAGTGGGTGAAAAATAATCTTCTGTCTATTAAAGTAAATATGATAGGCCCAGAAAAGCAAGCGTAAACTGTCAACAAAATAAATTATGAAAACAAAATATTATTCACATCATCATCATAATATTTGCTTAAGGTATGTCACTGATATCATCCAGTTAATTCTGACAACTATTACCCCAATCTAAGCTATCATCCCAAACACAAGGACCTGTGTGAGGAATCTTTCATCCCTCCTCACTCAATCCATGCTATACACAGTTAAAAATTATCTTTCTCAAACACTATTTTTTCTCTGCCAAAAAGTTACATTTCCCTTTTGCCAACTATATAAAGCCTGAAACACAAATTCATTCACTTCTTCTCATTGCTACCACCTAGAGCTACCATCATTCATCTCCCACAAGAGCTACTGTAATAGCTTTCTAAGGCATTCACCTGGTCCCATTCTTACTCCTCTCCAATTCATTCTCTACATCATAGCCAAAACAATCACTCCAAATGTAAATCTGAACTTCACTTCCCTAAAACCTGTCACTGGCTTCCCACTCCCCTCATTCTTTACAAGGTCTTCCATGAGCTGACCTTCTTATTCCTACCACTTTCCTCCTCCTACTCAAGCCTGCCCCAGTTGTGCTGAATTTTTTCCAATTCCTACAAGGTAACATGCTTTCTCTTCACAAATGTTCCCTACACCGCCAACACACACTCTGCTATGGTTTGAATGTGTTCCTTCCAAAAGTCAAGTGTTGAAACTTACTGGCCCATGTGACAGTGGTAAGCTGTGGAGATATTAAGAGGTGATTAAGCCACGAGGGCTCCTCCCTCATGAGTGGAATTAAGGCCCTTATAAATGAATCTTCATGAAGTGTTCCTTCAGCCAACTTGCCTTTCTGCCTTCTGCCCTGTGAGGACACAGCATTCCAAAGAGGCAGCGACAAGGTGCCATCCTGGAAGCACACAGTATCCCACTCCAGACAACTGAACCTGCGGGCACCTTGATCTTGGACTTCCTGGCATGCAAAACTGTGAAAAAATACAGTTCTGCTCTTTTTTTTTTCTTTTTTTTAATTTTTATTTATTTTTTATTTTTTTTTAAAGAAAGAAAAAGAGAAAAAGGGAGAAAGAAAGAAAGAGAAAAAGAAAGGAAAAAAAGAATGAAAGAGAAAAGAAAGGAAGAGAAAGAGGGAGAGAGAACAGTATTCTTGTTTTATTGCCCAGGCTAGAATGCAGTCTAAAAATGGGTATTAAAAACCTCTTTTATGCCAATAATTGTGCTTAACAATGGAGACAGGAAGGAATAGGGGATGAAAATAACAAATAAGAAGCCAACCAATATTTTATTTAAACCTGTGAAATGCTATGCAACTGCTGAGGAGTGATTTACTTCCAATTATGTGGTCACTTTAAAAATAGGTGTAATGTGATACTAAGAAAAATGTACGTTTTGTGGATTTGGGGAGGAGAGTTCCATAAATATTTGTTAAGTTTACTTGTTCCAGGTCTGAGTTCAAATCCTGGATATTCTTGTTAATTTTCTATCTCGTTGATCTGTCTAATATTGACAATGTAATGTTAAAGTCTCCCATTATTATTGTGTGGGAGTCTAAGTCTCTTCCTAAGTCATTAAGAACTTGCCCTATGTATCTGGGTGCTCCTGTATTGGGTGCGTATATATTTAGGATCGTTAGCTCTTCTTGTTGCATTGATCCTTTCACCACCATGTAATGTCCCTCTTTGTTTCTTATGATCTTTGTTGTTTTAAAGTCTGTTTTATCAGAGACGAAAATTGTAGCTTCTGGTAATGCTAGCTGGCTGTTTTGCCCATTAGTTGATGTAGATTCTTCATTATGGTGATGCTCTTTACCTTTTGGTATGTTTTTGGAATGGCTGATACTGGTTGTTCCCGTCCATGTGTAGTGCTTCTTTCAGAAGCTCTTGTAAAGCAG
>PVKP010040012.1:0-20191 GCA_004027715.1 Plecturocebus donacophilus
ATACATTTTTCTCAGTATCACATTATACCTATTTTAAAAGTGACCACATAACTGGAAGTAAATCACTCCCCAGTAATTGCATAGCATTTCACAGGTTTAAATAAAATATTGGTTGGCTGCTTATTTGTTATTTTCATCCCCTATTCCTTCCTGTCTCCATTGTTAAACACAATTATTGGCATAAAAGAGGTTTTTAATATCCCTTTTTAGACTGTATTCTAGCCTGGGCAATAAAACAAGAATCCCATTCTCTCTCCCTCTTTCTCTTCCTCTTTCTTTCTCTCTTTCATTCTTTTTTTCTTTCTTTTGCTGTTTCTTTATCCTTTTCTCTCTTTTTCTAAAATCTCTTCCTCTTTGTCTTTCATTCTTTTTTTCTTTCTTTTGCTGTTTCTTTCTCCTTTTCTCTAAAAAAAAAGTGTCAATTTATAAATGGTCTTCTAGAGCTTATCTTTTTCACTCAATATTAAACTGCTCAGCTTCATCTTTACCGTTATTTGTAGCTATAGTTATTTATATTTATATTTTTATAAGTATGTCATACATATTATGTTATATTCCATTATGTTAATATATCACAACTAACTTATCCATTCACTTTTACTTGGGTATTGTCATTTCCAAGTTTTTGCAATTACAAATAGTGCTATTATGAAAAATACTAAGAGGGGCTGGGCATGGTGGCTCACACCTATAATCCCAGCACTTGAGGAGGCCAAGGTGGGTAGATCTCCTCATGTCAGGAGTTCAAGACCAGCCTGACCAACATAGTGAAACTCCACCTCTACTAAAAAATATATATTAAAAAATCAGCTGAGCATGGTGGCACATGCCTGTAATCCCAGCTATTAGGGAGGCTAAGGCAGGAGAATCATTTGGACCTGGGAGGCAGAGGATGCAGTGAGCCAAGATTGTGCCATTGCACTCCAGCCTGGGCAACAAGAGCAAAACTTCATCCCAAAAAGAAAAAAAAATTAGTCCGGCATGGTGGCGGGCACCTGCAATGTCAGCTACTCGGGAGGCCGAGGCAAGAGAATCACTTGAATCCAGGACACGTAGGTTGCAGTGAGCCAAGATCGCGCCACCGCCACTGTTCTCCAGCCTAGGCAACAGAGCAACACTTGGCTCAAAAGAAAAAAAAGAAAAAGAAAAAGAAGAGAAAAATCCTAGGAGGATATACCAAAATCTTCTCTTGGCATATATCTAGGAATTAAACTCCCAGATCATAGGGAGTTTAATTTAAAAACAGTTTGAAACTGGTTTTCAAAGTGATTTCTCCATAAAAGAAACAATATAACTGAGCACAGCCCCAGCATGGACTGGAAAGGATCAACTAGTATCTACTGACTAAACAAATAAATAGTACTCAATAAATGCTAGTGTTAATTGGTTATGTCTATGTAATTACATAGATGGTAATGCCCCAACTATGTTTATGCTCTGCTTCTCTTCTCTAGAACTGACCTTTAACCTACAGATTTGAGAGTGAGAGGTCCACAAGAACTATAAAATTAGTAGCTATGGCTATTACCTAGAATATACGTAGGCAGGCAGAAGAACTTTAGATGAACCAGGATGGAAAATCAGGAATAGCAAGAAGGAACAGCATCCAAACAGAATAGCAAACAATAGAGTACTTAACCAACAAGACTGACCATAAATTGGGCCAGGCACGTTGGTTCACACTTGTAATTCCAACACTTTGGGAGGCTGAGGAGGGGTGGATCACCTGAGGTCAAGAGTTCGAGATCAGCCTGGCCAACATGGTGAAACCCTGTCTCTGCTAAACTACAAGTTAGCTGGGCATGGTGGCAGAAGCCTGTAACCCCAGCTACTTGGGAGGCTGAGGCAGGACAATCGCTTGAACCTAAGAGGCAGAGGTTGCAATGAGCTGAGAGTGTGCCACTGTGCTCCAGCCTGGGCGACAGAGCAGAACTCGGTCACAAAAAAAAAAAAGAGAGAGATAGTTCATAAATCTTACCTATAAATTTCTACCAATTCTACAAATGAAATCAAATGACAAACTGGGGAAAGACATCTGTAGCAAATATGTCAAAGGTTTATTCCTGACCTACAAAGAGCTCTTATAAATTAGTAAGAAACATTCCAAAAGAAACCTGAGCAAAGGAAAGGAAACGTACCAAATATACCATATGATTGAAGCTGTGACTAATACTTACATGTCATAATAATGTAGACAACAAATATTTATTTAAAAATTGGTAAAAGGAAATGTGTGTAGTATGTGAGGGGTATAGGTATAGCAGTATAATTATTACCTTCCAAAGTAGGAAGTCAATATGTAATATTTAAAAGTAGAAATTTATATATCAGTATAAACATGTTATTTAAAAAACACAAGGCCAATTGTGGTGGTTCATGCTATAATCTCAACACTTTGGGAAGTTAAGGTAAAAGGATCACTTGAGGCCAGGAATTCAAGACCAGCCTGGGCTATTATATAGTGGGACTCAACTCTACAAAAAATTTATTAGAGTGCGGTGGTGTGCAACTGTAGTTCTAGCTACTTGGGAGGCTGAGGCAGGAGGATTGTCTGAGCCCAGGAGTTTGAGGCTGCACTGCCCTCAGCCTGGCTGAGATCCTGTATTTTAAAAAAAAGAAAGAAAAAGTATCAGAAATGAATTTAAAAAGTTATTAATAAAAACAATTGCCACAGAAGAATCACAGACTGACAGAGTTGGGCAGGGGACTGATGTGTTTTGTTTCTTAAGTCTTGTAGAACTATTTGACTTTTAAAACTATGATTTTACTTTGATAAAAATGGAAATATCGAATATAAATCTAGTCAACGATATGAACAAATAATTGAAATAAACCAAATGACCACTAAGCATGAAAACATGCTCAACCTCACTAATAATCAGGGAAATACTCAATAAATCAGATATTTTCACCTTATTACACTGACAAAGATTAAAAATACTGACTATTCCCTATACCTTCTTTGACATTGGGTAACAGCTCTGTTAAACCTGTGTTGATGAACTGTAAACTATAACTGCTAACTTCTTTGGAAGGCAATTTGGCAAGTTCTATTAATAAAACACATGTATTTTTGACCAGACAATTTCATTTCTAGGAGTGCATTCTATAAAATTGCTTGCACAGGTATGTAGGCAACTTATGTATGAGAAGCTTACTAAATCATTGCTTGTAACTGTGATAAACTGTTAATTAACATGTCAGTTGATAAAGGTAAGTTAAATTTTATTTTAGATCTGTTTTCAAAAATACTATGCAGGCTGGGCATGGTGGCTCACTTCTGTAATCCCAGCACTTTGGGAGGCCGAGGTGGGTGGATCACTTGAGCCCAGCGGCTCCTGACCAGCCTGGGCAACATAGTAAAACCCAGTCTCCACAAAAAAACACAAAAATGAGCCAGGTGTGATGGCATACACCTGTAGTTCCAACTACTCAGGAGGCTGAGGTGGGAGGATCCCTTGAGCCCAGGAGGCAGAGGTTGCAGTGAGCCAAGATCACACCACTAAACTCCAGCCCAGGCAACCAAAGACCCTGTCTCCAAAAAAAAAAAAACAGACTGTAGTCCTTAGTTTAAGAGGACGATATACACACTAATATGGATATATATTTAAGAGATAGTATTAGGTGGAAAATACTGCAGAACCTAATGGATGTCATAAACATCTAAAAATTTATAAACATACACTTGCAGATTTTTCCTATCTATAACAAATTGACTAACAGTGGTTCCCTCTGGACATTTTTTATTTCTATGCCACATACTGCTATACTGTTCAAATTTCTGACAACAAATATATATAACTTTTGCAGAATGAAAACCTCATCCTGTCTCTAGACAGGTCTGCTTCATCCTCTAAGAACAAGACAGGCCTTCACCTCGTTAGGGTAATTTGATCTGATACAGATTTCAGAGCTAACTGGGAGGACCTCAAGAAGTCCAGTCAACCATCCCACAAAAATCACAAAAATCCCCTCCACAACATTCCCAGCAGGACATTGCTAACTCATACCAAAACATAGCTTGTAATATGGAAGGCCGGGCACAGTGGTTCATGCCTGTAATTCCAATGCTTTGGGAGTCTGAGACAGGTGGATTGCTTGAGCTCAGGAGTTCAAGACCAGCCTGGGCAACCTGGTGAAACCCTCTCTCCATCAAAAATATAAAAAATTAGCCTGGTGTTGTGGCACACACCTGTGGTCTCAGCGTCTTGTGAGGCTGAGGTGGGATAATCACCTGAGCCTATGGAAGTGGAGACTACAGTGAGCCGAAATCGCAAAACTGCACCACTGCATTCCAGTGTGGGCAATCGGAATGAAACCTTGTCTCAGGAAAAAAAAAAAAAAAGGTATCCAATTGGAAAAGAAGAAATAAAACTATCTCTACTCTCAGATGACCAATCTTTTTTTTTTTTTTAAGGATGACCAATCTTATATATAGAATACATTAAAAACTATCAGAGCTCATAAATTTAGCAAAGTTGGAAGACTAAATTAACACAAAACAATCAGCTGAAGTTCTATATATTAGCAATGAATAATTCAAAAAGGAATTAAGAAAAAAATTCCATTAACAATGGCATCAAAAAGAGTAAAATACTTAGGAATAAGTTTAACAAAGGAGGTGCAAGACTTGTACATTGAAAACTAAAAAAAACTGATGAAAGAGATTAAAGACCTAAATAAATGAAAAGATATCTTGGAAGATTAATATTGTTAAGATGGAAACACTCCCCCCAAACAATCTACAGAATCAATGCAATCCTTATCAAAATCCCAACTGCTTTTGTTTACAAAATGGAAACGTTGATGCTAAAATCAATAAGGAATTCCAAGGAACTCAGAATAGCTGAAACAATCTTGTAAAAGAAGAATAAAGTTGAGGAACATACTTCCCAATTTCAGAACATACTACAATACTATAGTAATCATCATAATGTGGCACCTACAAAAGAACAGACATATAGATAACAGAACAGAACTGAGAGTACAAAAATAAACCAATGTATCTTTGGTCAGTTGATTTTTGACAAGAGTGTCATGACCATCCAATGGAGAAAGACGTCTCTTCAATAAATGACACTGGGACAACTGGCTATCCGCATGCGGAAGAATGAACTTAGACCCTTATCTCACATCATTTACAAAACTCAAAATGGACCAAAGATCCAAATATTAAGAGCTAAAACTATAAAACTCTTCAAAGAAAACATGAGGGTAAATCTCTATGACCTTGGATTTGGCAATAGATTCTCAGATATGACAAAAGCAATAAAAGAAAAAAACATATACTGGACTTCATCAAAATTAAAAACTGTTTATGCATCAAAGGACACTATCAATAAAGTGACAAGACAACCCTTAAAATGTGAGGAAATATTTTTAAATTATATATCTGATAATGGTCTATTATCCAGATTATATAAAGTACTGCTACAACTCAACAAAAAGACAAAAAATTCAACCAAAAATTGGGCAAAAGACTTAAACATTTCTCTATATACAAATGACCAATAAGCACATGAAACGATGCCCAAATAATTAGTCATTAGGTAAACACAAATCAAAACCACAATGACATCCACATCCACTAAAGTGGCTATAATAAATAAAATTAAAAAAAAAAAAACAGTGAAAAAAGTAAGAAGTCTTGATAAGAATATGGAGGCATGAAAACCCAATCCATTGTAGGTTAGAATGGAAAATTGTGCAGCTTCTGTGGAAAACAGTTTGGCAGTTTCTCAAAACATTAAACAGAGTTACCACAGGACTCAGCAATTCCACTCCCAGGTAGATTTCTTATTTTCTAAAGATATGAGTTTACATTTCTCAGTGTAAGATGTGCTATCATGTTAGCACATTGTCTCACCAATAAAATTCAGCATTATGTTTACAGGGTGTGGCAGTAATAAGAAGACTGTGCACATTCCTAGTACAACTGGCCTCATTAAGTCACAGACACATTTCCTGTTAAGAATTAACTAGTGAATAACAGATTAGTGGTTTTCTAACAGTGCTATGATGGGTCCTAGAGATTTCAGAGAGGGAAGCAGTGGGGTTAGGGTTACCCAACTCTCATATGAAGTCTCTTAACTGTTTCCTAGATTTTTTCCTTAAGATAATGTTTAAAGAAAGGATTCCACACTCAAGGAAAAATTACTTATTGAAAATTACTACAGTGCATATATGCATACTCACTTTCTTCAGAATAGGTTGTAAAAACCTTTGCAGATTAGCCGACATTATATAATTAAGAATATTTCTACATATAAGCACAGAAATGCCAAGGGGGCTTTCACTCATTTATGAGTTTACTAAACCCCCTGGCTCAAAGCAATTCTCCCACCTCAGCCTCCCCAACAAGTGGGATTACAGGTGTGTGCCACCACTCCTGGCTTTTGTCTTTCCACCTAAAGAGAATTTCCTATAGATACCACATCAATAAATGAGGGGATTTTAAAAATCAATCTGCCAATCTCTGCCTTCTAATGAAAGAATTTAACCCATTTATATTTAAAGTGATTACTGATAAGAATTAACTTCTGCCATTTTACTATTTTTCTGTATGTCATTTTTCCCCCTAATTTTCATCCATTATTGCTTTTCTTTTCTTTTTTTCTTTTTCTTTTTTTTCTTTTTTTTTTTTTTTTTGAGACAAGGTCTTGCTCTGTCTCCCAGGCTGGAGTGCCATGGCATAATCCCAACTCACTGCAGCTTTGACTTCCCAGGCTCAATGAATCTTCCCACCTCTCAGCCTCCCCAGTAGCTGAGACTACAGGCACATGCCACCATGCCCAGCTAATTTCTGTATTTTTCGTAGAGACAGGATTTTGCCATGTTGCCCAGGCTAGTCTTGAACTCCTGAGCTGAAGCCATCTGCCCATCTTGGTCTCCCATAGTACTAGGATTACAAGTGTGAGCCACCATGCCCAGTCCCGCCCCCTTTTTTTAAAATTTAGATTAGTGTAATCTAGATCCTGTAAGATTCATTAGAGGCTTAGTTTTCCCAGTCAAATGATCTTTGCTCTTTCCAATTGAATCCAGATTCCAGATTCTCCTTCATGAATCTGGAATCCGTTCCACAATGTTTAGAAGGGAAGACTGCTCTATCCTTGTTTTCACCCTCTGAATAATCTTAACCCTTAGACACACACACGCCCCCATACACTATTCATCATTCACACATAAAGTTCATTGTTGTTGTCCTTCTCCACCTACATGTGGCCTGGGTTAGGGTGGGCCCTAGAATACTTAGGAAGGGTCTTCTGATGACTGACAAAGAAGTAAGAGGCAAAGTGGCTTACATTGTAGGAGCGTGGGTGCCTCTGCTTCCACTGCACCAGGAGCAGCTGGGCCACCACCAAGGTAGCGATGAGGATAAGGACCATTTCAGCATGCATAGCTTCATGGCCACGGTGCTTGGCATGCATGCGTGCATGCTCAACCCTGAAAGCCAAACACATGGGGTGAGTCAAGTCAGGGATACTGTAGTGATAAAGGGACAGTGCTTTCCAGGGATATCCCACCAGTATATAGCTCAGAACACATTCCTTGCTTCATAGCTGCAGGGTGCCACACAAATTAGGGGCTAGGACACACACCCTAAGACAGGCATGTGAAGACAGAACAGAGGGCCCCAGCATACAGCTAAGTGGTCTGCTGCCTGCCCCCATGGCAGAAACAGCTGACATCTTTCCTGTAGCATGAAGGAGGTCCCAGGAGAAACCTGTGTCACTGCCCATTTCAAGCCTATTTCAACCTGACGCTGGATGAAGAAAGTAACCCAAAGAAGTTATAGCCATAAAGTCTCATACACTTAGTCACCGATATTTATGACAACAGCAAAGGAGTAACACTGCAAATGTGTGCTGATTCCAGAATTAAAGTCTTGCTTTATTCATCCTACCCTTTCTGCCAGGGTCAGAAATCCTTAAGATTAGTTAAAGCCTGAAAAATCTGGACTGCTTCAACTTCATAAAGTTCAACAGTAATTTTATCCTCAGTATCCACAGGCAAACAGCCTCCTCAATGGCTCAGAGTACAACTGGAAAGTTTTTATTAATCTAAGTCTGGCATTCTCTGGTCTTAAAGACTGGCAGCAAGTGATTCCCTGGCCAATACTGGCTAAAACTGGCTCTAAGAACAGTCACTCATACCACTCTGGGTCACAGTCACCCAAACGCAAGGAATAAGAAAGGAGTTAGAGACCAGGTGTGGTAGCTCACGCCTGTAATCCCAGCACTTTGGAAGGCTGAGGTGAGAGGATCACCTCATGTCAGGAGTTCACAACCAGCCTGGCTAACCCGATCTCTACTAAAAATACGAAATTAGCCAGGTATGGTGGCGCATGCCTGTGATCCCAGCTACTCAGAAGGCTGGGGCAGGAGATTTGCTTGAACCTGGGAGGCAGAGGTTACATTCAGCTGAGTTCGCACCACTGCACTCCAGCCTAGGTAACAGAGTGAGCCTCCATCTCAAAAAAAAAAAAAAGAGAGAGAGAGAGAGAGAAAGGAATTAGAGAGAAAATCAAATACATCAGAATGTATGGGAAAGAGCAAATTTAAATAAATAATAAAGAAAATCAAGTACAAATGTAACTTGAGTCATAAGCTTTTACACAAATTCCCATTACACCAGGGTATTTGGGAGGGAGGAAAAGGACAATATAAATGATGTCTTCATGGAATTTCCATGGGCAATGAAACATTAACAGCAAAAATAACCCAGGAGGATTAATTATGGATAAATGATAAAGCAAATATAAGAAAAAGTGTAGAACCCAGGTGGTAGGTATAAAGGTCTTCACTGTACAATTCTTTCAACTTTTCTATATGTTTCAAGTTTTTCATAATAAAATATAAGAGGGGGAAAACTTGGTGAGCAGAGTAGGAACCCAAATGCCAGTCGGTGAGCCTCAGCATCTAAGGGTTCATCTGACATAAAACTTTACCCTGGGTGGAGAATCCAACAGAAAGAGAATAGGATCAGGAGTTTGAAATTTAGATTCAGACCCACCTAGATGGCCATGGACAAGAAACCTCACATCTATACCTCACAATTTCTTCATCTGTCAAAAGGAGTCCATATTTTTTCTGCCTGCCTCAAGAGTTGTTGTGAGGATAGACTAACAGGGTAGAGCAAACTTAAAAACACCTAAGGGCTACGAGGAGTTAAAAAGATAGCAACAGATAAGTTTCTTGTTCTCAGACAATACGTAACTGAAAGGATGTGCACAAAATGAAGTCAAAGAATGGGTCTAGAAAAGACCAGAGAAGTCATCCAGTTCAAGTTCCCACCCAATGCAAAAATCATTTTTGCAATCTGCTTGAATACTTCCACTGGCTGACAACACATGCCTTTTAAGGTAATCTATTTCAGAACCAGCAGTGTCTGGCACATTGTAGGTACTCGTGTGTGTGTGTGTGTGTGTGTATTTTTTTTTTTTTTTTAAGAGAGAGAGTCTCGCTTTGTCATCCAGGCTGGACAAACTGCAGCCTTGAAATACTGGGTTCAAGGGATTCTCCTACCTTGGCCTCCCAAAGTGCTGGGATTACAGGTGCAAGCTACTACACCTGACTAGGTACTAGTATTTGCTTATAAATGAATAAAACCCCAATGCTTTAGGGACAGAAAGCTCATTACCTCTCAATAAACCTTGACTATTACAGACATTTCTGACAATGAGACAAAAAAAATCTTTTTATAGCTTCAGTCAGTTAGACCTAATCCTATACTCCATAACAAAGAACATATCCACTCTTCTCTCCCAATGCCATCCCTTCAAAGATTTATCATGAAGTTATTCAAACAAAATAAAACTATCCTGTTCCTACCACTATTTTCCTGTGCCCTTTTAGGCTAACAATTCTAGACCTTTTAACCACTGTTCATATCATATGATTCAAAGACTATTAATCCAGATTGCCTTCTTCTACACATGATCCAATTAAAGGTCTTCTTAATATGCCACGCTTAGAACAAAATATTTGTGACCTCAGCGAAGCAGACCACAGTGGCACTGTCACCTTTCTTACAGCAGACAGCATATTTCTACAAACATCTTCTAAATTATTCAGAATATTTTGGTAGCTGAGGTATACAACTGGTGCATATTGAGCTTAAAATCACCTAAAATCACACTGGGTGTGTAATGTGAACAGGTATTTTTGTCATTCTATTTTTTTTTTTTTTAGACAGAGTCTCACTCTGTTGCCCAGGATGGAGTGCAGTAGTGTGATCTCGGCTCACTGCAACCTCCGCCTCCCTGGTTCAAGCGATTCTCCTGCCTCAGCCGCCTGAGTAGCTGTGACTACAGGCACCCACCACCATGTCCAACTAATTTTTTGTATTTTTAGGAGAGATGCGGTTTCACCGTGTTAGCCAGGATGGTTTCGATCTCCTTATCTCGTGATCCGCCCACCTCTGCCTCCCAAAGTGCTGGGATTACAGGCATGAGCCACTCTCTCCAGCCCACTCCATATTTTTATAGTCAATAGTTTTGACCTAAATGAAATCAATAGGTTTTCTCACTATTAAATTCTATGGTTGGTATCACCCCACTGGTCAGTCACCTTATGAAGTTTGTGGGGCAGGCACTCTGAAACTTTTGCTGATAAGAAATCATTATAAGATATATGTTAGCTCATTCTATTTACAAAACAACTTAGTTGCATAGTTAGATAAAAAAAAAATACATCTCCCATTTTCTTAACCAGAGCTCCCCATCCTGTATCATGGATAATGATGATGATGTTAACGATAATCATCTTCAAAGCAGTTAATACTTACTGGAAGCTTACCACCTGCCAGACACTTTTCTAAGAATTTCATATATATTAATCCTACAACTCTATGAGATATAAGTTCTGTTATGATCCTCATTTTATAAATGGGGCAAAGTAAGGTTGTGAGAAGTTAAGTAACTTGCTCAAAATTACATAGCTAGTAAATGGTAGAAATGGTATTGAAACCCAGATAGATGATTTGGTGTAATCAGCTACCTACACATTCAAGACTAAGAGAGCAACCCAGGTACTTAGAGAGATCTCAAAAGACTAGTCCTACTGGTCATAAGCCACTGCCTCCCACTAACAAGAAAGCAAAAAGGATAGACATATCATTCAATTAGCTGGGTTACCCTGCAGTTCCCAGCCTGCAGGGCCTGAACTGCCACACTTACCTCCATTGCTCCTCTGGAGAGAGGTCTGACATATCAACCTGTAGAAAGACACCACCAGAAAAATCTGTTACTGTCTTAAAACCATCCCTGCCAAAATAAGGTGCTCACACATTTAACAGTATCTTCAAGGAATTAGAGAAGTTTCGAGTCTTAGAAGCTCTATGAAGCCTTACCAACATTCTGTTTTACACTGATCTCTCCCTTCTTTAATCACTTACTTTGGCTGATATCTATGACTGAATGTGCTGCACATCTGTGCTAGGGCAGAGGAGGACAAGAATCCTTAATTCCAAAGAGGCTCACAGCCTAGTGAGGAAGATAGACATAAACAGAAAATTTCTCTGCTATATAATAAAGGCTAGCTATAGAAGTATAAAGAAGTGTCTTGGCTTTTAACCTTTTAACCCAATCTGGGGTATTTTAGACTAGGGAAGGCTTTACAGAGGAGATATGAATTATCCAGGTGAAGAAATAAGAGTATGTTTAGGCAAAGGGACTAACATGGACATGAAGGAATAAAATGGCATAGTACACAAGCAATTGAGTATGGCTAGAGCAAAAAGTATGAATCAGGATTAGTGGAAGAAAGAGTTAGATAAAACAGTCTGTCATTTAACAGCATATGCCTCTAAATGGACCTATAGTAGCCACTGGGCTACAATGGACCTGGGCAAACTGAACTTAGTTCTTGCCCTGCTGCTATTAACTAGTGATATCACTAGCCTTCCAATCTTAAAGTTCTGGTTCTATTTGGTAGTCTTATCTTTTTAGAGCTTGTTCTACTTTGGCACTACTGATATTTCGGGGTGGTTCATTCTCTGTTGAGGAAGTGGTCCTGTATATTGCCAGTAGCATCCCCTCAGTTGAAAACCACTGCTCTAAAATAATACTATTTTAAACTCCTCGAGTTTAGAGATTAAGTCTTCTACCTCCTTGTAGTCATACAGAAGTATATCCAATATCCAAGTCTCAGTACATAAGTCACTTCAATACATTCTTATACTGAATTGAGCTGGAAAATGTTCTTGGATCTACAGAAAAGAGACAAGGCCTCAGAAACACTTGAATCAACCAACAACCATTCCTTTAGTACTTAAGATGTTCAAGGTCCTGTTACCCACTGTTCGGATTAACTTCAGGAAAGAACCGTAAGTTGAACATTTGAAATAACAACACATATAGAACTCCATTCTACTACTGAGTCAAATGAGCACATATTTACCAGGCATCCTTTATGTGTATGTACTAGAAATGCTCATCACTATTGAAGGAGGGCTTTCCAGTTTCTACATCTCCCAGCTAAGTTAAAAAATAAATTTACCAGAACTTTGCCTAACCAATCTGGGTAATGAAGTCTACATCCCTCCTTCCTTTTCCTACCCATACTGCCTCACAGAATTTATTCAGGTGCCCTGATTCAGGCCTTCATCGCCCCAGAAAGACAGAGGTCAGATACTCTGAGGGGACACATGGATACAAAAAAGGTAAAGACATAGCTTGGAGGTACCTGAGCTGGCAATTATGAATCACATTTCTTTTTTTTTTTTTTTTTTTTTGAGACAGAGTCTTGCTGTGTCGCCAGGCTGGAGTTCAGTGGCACGATCTCAGCTCACTGCAATTTCCGCCTCCCGGGTTCAAGCAATTCTCCTGCCTCAGTCTCCCGAGTAGCTGGGACTACAGGCACACGCCACCATGCCCAGCTAATTTTTGTATTTTTAGTAGAGAAGGGGTTTCACCATGTTGGCTGGGATGGTCTCGATCTCTTGACCTCCTGATCTGCCCGCCTCGGCCTCCCAAAGTGGTGGGATTACAGGCGTGAGCCACTGTGCCCGGCACGAATCACATTTCTAAGTAACAATCCATGCACAGGTTTCCTGCTACATGTCAAAACTCTTCTTCTTTTCCAGTGTGGACCTACATCTTACCAAGCTTGTCTATTCGTTGCCTCAAGACACATGGAACTCATTTCTGTCTCTGGGCCCTTGCACACCTTTGCTTCTACTTATAATGCCCTTCCTATTTTTTGTTGTTGCTGCTGTTTGTCTCTTATCCACATTCTAGTTATCCTTTAAGAACCCAGCTCCAATTGCAACTTTCTCTGCCTTTCTCCAGCATGAATGTTTCCCTTTTTTACTCAAAGTGTGGCCCATGGAATAGCAGTGTCAGCATCATCTGGGTGCCTGATAGAACTGTCACACCTCAGGTCCATTCCAAACCCACTGAATCACAATTTGCCTTTTAGTAAGCTTTCTGGGTGATCAATATGTACATTAAATTTGAGCAGCACTGTTCTGTATTAGTCATTGAGTCTCATGTTATCTTAGACATGCTTTCCAAGTGATCTAACTGCTTATCTCTAGCACCAGGATAGGGCAAGCAAGAGACCTGGGGCTCAAAATTTAAGGAACCACTCACTCTCAGGTACCCACCCTGCACTTGCATGACCTTAAGAGTGAGTGGCTCTCTACAGTTTATACACTAGCACCTTGTTTTCCTCACCCTAGTCCTGGCCCTGTTTATGTTTATTTTGCTTCCATCCCATGAACCTATTAGTTCCCTCAGAACCAAGACATACTTTATATGGATTTATGCCTTCCAAGGAGAAAAGCACAGAGCTGAGCACATATTAAGCGCTCAATATATACTTGTGCGCTTGAGTACTTGTGGAATTGAAGAAAATTCTCTTCATTAAGGGAAGCAAGTATGCTGACAAACTGGCATCTCACTGGAGATGCTTAAATTTTATAAACATACACTTGAAAAATAACTAATAAGCATTTGGGAAAGGAGTATTCATTTGACACTAAGAAAATCATGTTAAAAACTATGTAACAAAACAAAGCAACTACATGTTTAAGGAAGCAAGTCCATTAAGGGGGAAACCAGGAGAATCTGGAAGACTGGGCCAGGCATGAAGGTGCCTCTTTTTGACATAATGGAACAGGCATGCTACTGTGTATAACTTAGTTTCTCCATCTAGTAAACAGAGAAATAAGACTTCTGACTTCATTATAGAGCTGTGAAGAAAGCATATTCAAGGTGATTACATGATTTCACTGACTTTCCTCCTGGGAAAGTGGACACATTTTAAAACTAGAAGAGGCCAGAGATAATTGAATGTTGGTGAAGCAGAGGACAGTAATGCTTTCAGAGCCTCAGGGAAAGCAGCTCAGAACAGCAAGCACTAAGGCTGAGACTAGACTTGAGGCTTAGAGAATCATTAGCACTTCATGGACTAGTACAAATGTTAAGAATAAGACATGATCTGGCTTTAATATTTGCCTCCTGACCAAAAAGGTTATTTAAGTTACATCCAAACCAGTATTCCGGCTCAAGTAAAAAAAAATAAGCAAAGGTGTAAACTATGGCTATAATTAACCTGCACCATCTGGAAAGACAATTTTATTTGCTCCCTCATTAAAGAGTTTATTCATTTGGGGCCAAGCACTAATCCAGTCTGAAGGCACCTTGTCCAAAGCCCAGGCAGCTAATTAGGTAAGGTTCCCAAGGTAAGGGTACTTACTGATTCATGAGCCCTTATCCAACTTCTAAGACCTACAGTGTCTTAATGCTAGCCAATCACTCCCCCATTAGGATCCCGCAAGGCCCCCAGTCATGCCTAGATTTGAAAGACGTTAGGCCAAAAATAAATGCTAGGCAGAGGGCAAGAGAAAATTTTGCAAAGATGCAAAGTAATCAGAAGTTGACTACTACATTTTTTTAGGTGCAAAAGACTCAGGGATTCACTAATGTATCCCCACAAACAGGACTCCTGTCCCCCGAAAATATCACAAACTCTATGATCTCCGCATCTTTAGGCAGACTGTTCCATTTTGTCCTTTAAGGCCCTTTCTTTCACCAAACCACATTCTGCCTTACTTCAAAACTCTGGCCAAATCCTTCTGGTCTCTAGTAGGCTCTTCAGACAGATCCCATATATTGAAAACAAACATCCTCTACTGCCTTGCTAAGCGAAGTCTACAGCCTAGCACCAAGAGTACCCTGAGAGCTTGTTAAGAAATAGAGAATTGCAGACTTCATCCCAGACCTCCTGAGTCACCATCTGAACTTTAATGAGATATTGAAGTCATACGTACATTAAAGTTTGAGAAGCGCTGCTAACTACAACCAGCACTCACATTCACAAATTGCATCTATAGTCATATGCATCTGTACACTTGACTCTTTATTTAACAACAACTTTACTGAGATCTAACTCACATACCATAAAATTCACCCACTTAAAATGTGCTATTCTGAGATTCTACATGGTGGCTCATGCCTGTAATCCCAGCACATCGGGAGGTTGAGGCAGAGGATCTCTTGAGGCCAGGAATTCGAGACCAGCCTGGGCAACACAGCAAGAACCCAAATAAATTAGCCAGGTGCGGTGGTATGTGCCTGTAGTCCCAGCTACTTGGGAGGCTAAGGTGGGAGGATTGCTTAAGCCCAGGAGTTTGAGGCTGCAGTGAGCCCTGATCACACCAATGCACTCCAATCTGGGTGACAGAGCAAGACTCTGTCTCTAAAAAAATAAAATAAAATGTACTATTATGTACAAAATCTTAGAGAAGAGGAATAGGTTTTTTTTGAGTTCTATTACACAGCAGTACTGGTCATAACAGAATATTGCACATTTCAAAATTGCTAAGAGACTGAATTTTCAAATGTAGTCACCACAAAAAAATGTTAAGTTTTTTAGGCGATCGATGTTACTAGCTTGATTTAATAACTTCATATTGTATTTATAAATCATAACATCATTCTGTATCCCACAAACTTACACAAATACATAAATTGTCAATTTGCATTTAAAAAAAATAAAGTGTACCATTCAGAGATTTTTAGTATATTCACGAAGTTGTGCCACTATCACCAATTATCTAAGTTGAGAACATTTTTGTCACCTCAAAATAAAACCGTGGGCCAGTTAGCAGTCACTCCCTATTCTCCCTACAGCCCAAGGCCACCACTAATTTACTTTCTGTCTCTGTCTATAGATTTTCCTATTCTAGACAGTTCATATAAACGGGATCATAAGTGGTCTTTTGTGACTGGCTTTTTTCTCTTTGCATGATTCTTTCAAGGTTCATCCATTTTGTAGCAGTTACTGTAGTTCATTCCTTTGGACTGTCAAACAATATTCCACTGTATAAACATATCACATTTTATTTATCCTTTCATCAGCTGATGAACATTGGCACTGTTTCTATTTTTGGCTATTATAAATAATGCTGCTATGAACATCCGTTTTTAAATTTTTGTGTGAATATATGTTTTCTCTTGAGTGTATATATATCTAGAAGTAGAATTGCTGGATCATATGGTAAGTCTATGCTTAACCTTTTGAGGAACTAGCAAACTGTTTTCCATAGCAACTGTACCATTTTACAGTCCCACCAGCAAAATGTGAAGGTTCCAATTTCTCCATATCCTTTCTAGTACCTACAATCTCTTTCTGATTAAAGCATCCAGTGAGTATGAAATGGTATCTCAATGTGGTTTTGATTTTCCATTTCCCTGATGGCTAATGTTGAACATATTTTCATGTGCTCTTTGGCCATTTGTGTATCTTCTTTATAGAAAAGTCTATTCATATCTTTTGTCCATTTTTTTTTTTTTAAGAGACAGGGTCTTGCTATGGTGCCCAGGCTGGAATGCAGTGGCTATTCACAGGCATGAAAATTGTACATTAGAGCCTCAAGTCCCTGAGCTCAAGCAATCCTCCCACCTCAGCCTCTGGGACTCCCAAGTAACTGGGACTATCTCAGCCTCCCAGGTACCTGGGACTACAGAGGACTACCCTCTGCAGGGGCTTGGGTTTTATCTCACTCCCACTTTCACCCCAAAAAATTGGTTCAGGGCAACAAACTACCCTTCTCAGTGAAGAAAAAAATAATGTACATCCTAATCTGGCACAGCTCTTTACTTGCTATATGTCAATGAATAGGGTACCTTTCTCTATGCCTTGGTTTCCTCATTCATAAAATGAGACAGCTGGCTTAGATGATGTTCATTATTGCATTCTTAAGCTAGAATGCGATAATAATTCAATCTGTCTAACTCCAAAGTTGTGGAGTGAGCTATAATGCTTTGGCCTTCGAAACTTCCAGTTTTCCTAGTCACCACAGAATTAAAAGTAAAATGCCTTTAGTGCAGTGAGGTGTAACTGGATGCTACCAAATTGTATCAACACTTTTTTTCTTTTGAGACAGAGTCTCGCTCTGTTGTTGCCCAGGCTGGAATGCAGGCACGATCTTGGCTCACTGCAACCTCTGCCTCCTGGGTTCAAGCAAGTCTCCTGCCTCAGCCTCCCCAGCAGCTGGGATTATAGGCACATGCCATCATGCCTGGCTAATTTTTGTATTTTTAGTAGAGACGGGGTTTTACCATGTTAGCCAGGCCAGTCTCAAACTCCTGGTATCAAGTGATCTGCCCACCTCGGCCTCCCAAAGTGCTGGGATTACAGGCGTGCCCTGCTAGATCAATAAAAATCTTCCAAGCGACTACCATATGCATACATCAAAAATATCCATCACTCAGAGGATGGCCTCCCACCCTGGCTCCAAGTATCTGCTAACTACAAAGGGCCCTAAACTCTGAAACTCAGTCATCTACCTCTTTGGCTGAGCAACCCAGCATTTCAGACATCTCAGTTGATCCTTCCACATTAAACACTGATCAACCATAAAGCTAGAGACTTACTCTTTTTTTGTTTTCAGAGTTTTGTGTGTTTGAGATGGAGTCTTACTCTGTTGTCCAGGCTGGAGTGCAATGGCATAATCTCAGCCTCCTGAGTTCAAGTGATTCTCCTGCTTTAGCCTCTTGAGTAGCTAGGATTACAGACATGCACTACCACACGTGGCTAATTTTGTAGTTTTAGTAGAGATGGGGTTTTCACCTGGCCAGGCTGGTCTTGAATTCCTGACCTCAAGTAATCTGCCTGCCTGGGCCTCCCAAAGTGTTGGGATTACAGGTGTTAGCCACTGTGCCTGGCCTGTTTTTTGTTTTCTTGAGACAGAGTATCACTCTGTCACCCAAGCTGGAAAGTGGTGGTGCAATCATAGCTCACCGCAGTTCTCGACTTTTCAGTCTCAAGCAATCTTCCCACGTCAGCTTCCTGAATAGCTGGGAATATAGGCAGGTACCATCACACCCAGCTAATTCTTAAATATTTTGTAGATAAAGGGTCTACCATGTTGCCTATCCTGGTCTTGAACTCCTAGGCTCAAGTGATCCACTAACCCTAAGCCTCCCAAAGTGCTGGCATTATAGGCCTGAACCACCAAGCCAAGTCAAGATTTCACTCTTTTTATTTTTTTTGAGACAGAGTCTCACTGTGTTGCCAGGCGCCAGGCTGGAGTGCAGTGGCGCAATCTCAGCTCACTGCCACCTCCGCCTCCCGGGTTCAAGCAATTCTCCTGCCTCAGCCTCCTGAGTAGTTGGGACTACAGACATGCGCCACCACGCCCAGCTAATTTGTATATTTTAGTAGAGACGGGGTTTCATTATGTTGGCCAGGATGGTCTCAATCTCTTGACCTCGTGATCTGCCCTCCTCGGCCTCCCAAAGTGCTGGGATTACAGGCATGAACCACCGCGCCCAGCTGACTTCACTCTAAAAAAAAAATTAGAGCGAGAGATCCAAGATGGCCGATCACCAGCAGCTCAGGATTGCAGCTCCCAGTAAAAGCGCAGAGAGCCAGTGGACGCCACACTTACCGATAAATTTTTGCTGCCTACAGACCAGGACATTCCCAGTGGAGGCGCCCCACGGGTCACTAGAGCGACCCTTTCGGCTGGCGCGGCTTTTTTGCCGGCGCCTCAGCTCGGCGGCTCTTGGTGCGGAGTAAATGGGACTGAGTCTCCTTTTGGATGATGTTTGGAACTCTATGAAGGCAGAGCAGTCCATCCAGCTGACTGAAAAAGGGACTGAAGAGGGAAGTCAGACCGGAGACCCCCGGGCAAAAAAGCACCATGCATTTCAACGCTGCTATTTTAGCTAGCATTGCAGGTCGCCACAGTGAAAATTACATAGATTCCGGAGCTGGGAATTAACAAGCTGGACGGCCACTCTGAGACCTAATTTGAAAGTTGGTAATTACAAAGACGACAGATGGATAAAACCATAAAGATGCCAAGAAGCCACCGTAAAAAAACTGAGAACACTCAAAATCAGAAAGTCTCTCCTACAGAGGACGCTAGTTCCTCATCAGTAACGGAACAAGGCTTGATGGAAAACGAGTGTGAAGAATCACCAGAATTAGGCTTCAGAAGGTGGATAATAAGAAACTTCTGTGAGCTAAAAGAATATGTTCTAAACCAATGCAAAGAAACTAATAACTTTGAAAAAAGGTTTGACGAAATGCTAACGAGAATGGACAATTTAGAGAAGAACATAAACAAATTACTGGAGCTGAAAAACACAATACAAGAAATCCGTGAAGTATGCACAAGTTTTAACAGTCGAATTGATCAAGTAGAAGAAAGGATATTAGAGGTTGAAGACCAACTTAATGAAATGAAACGAGAAGACAAGATCAGAGAAAAAAGGGTAAAAAGGAATGAACAAAATCTCCAAGAAATATGGGACTATGTGAAAAGACCTAATTTATGCTTAATAGGTATACCTGAAAGTGGCGAAGAGAATGAATCCAAGTTGGAAAATATTTTTCAGGATATTATCCAGGAAAATTTTCCTAAACTAGCAAGGCATGACAATACTCAACTCCAGGCAATACAGAGAACCCCACAAAGATATTCCTCAAGAAGACCAACCCCAAGACACATAATTGTCAGATTTACTAGGTTTGAAATAAAGGAGAAAATACTAAGGGCAGCCAGAGAGAAAGGCCAGGTTATCCATAAAGGGAAGCCTATCAGACTCACAGCAGATCTCTCAGTAGAAACTCTACAAGCCAGAAGAGAGTGGGGGTTAATATTTAACATCCTTAAAGAAAAAAACTTTCAACCCAGAATCACATATCCAGCCAAACTAAGTTTTACAAGCCAAGGA
>PVKP010040013.1:0-19756 GCA_004027715.1 Plecturocebus donacophilus
GAAAGATATTTCATGTTCATGGATTGGAAAATACAGTATTTTATTTATTTTAAATATTTATTTTAAAAAATATTTATTTAAATATTTATTTATTTAAATATTCAATTAAATTTAAATATTAAATAAATAAATATTTAATTTAACAATTAATAAATATTTGATCTAATTTAAATATTTGATTTAATTTAAATATATAAATATTTAAATATTTATTTTAAATATTTATTTAAATGAATATTTTATTTATTATTAAATAAAATTTAAATGTAACCATTTTAATAATATTGACTCTTCCAATCCATGAACATGAAATATCTTTCCACTTTTTTGATATCCTCTTCAATTTCTTTCATCAGTGTTTTATAGTTTTCATTTTAGGGATCATTCACTTCTTTGGTTAATTCCTAGATGTTTAATTTTATATGTAGCTATTGCCAGTGGCATTACTTTCTCAATTTCTTTTTCAGGTTGTTTGCTGTTGGCATACAGAAATGCTAGTGATTTTTGTATGTTGATTTCATATCCTGCAACATAACTGAATGTATCAGTTCTAATAATTTCTCAGTAGAGTCTTTAGGTTTTTCCAAATACAAGATCATATCATCTTCAAACAAAGATAATTTGTCTTCTTTCTTTCTCATTTGGATGCCCTTTACATCTCTCTTGTCTGATTGCTCTAGATACGACTTCCAGTACTATATTGAATAACAGTGGTGAAAGTGGGTATCCTAGTGTTCCCAATCTTAGGGGAAAGGCTTTCAGTTTTTCTTCATTTAGCCTAATACTAGCTGTGGGTCTTTAGTATATAGATTTTATTACGTCAAGACATGTTCTATCTCCAGTTTTTTGAGGGTTTTTATTATGAAAGGATGTTGAATTTTATCAAATGCTTTTCCAGCATAAAATGAAAGGGTCATGTGGTTTTTGTCCTTCATTCTGTTCACGTGATATATCACATGGATTGATTTGCATGTGCTGAACCATCCTTGCATCCCAGGGATATATCTCACTGGGTCATGATGAATGACCTTTTTAATGTGGTGTTGAATTTTGTGTGCTAGTATTTTGTTGAGGATTTTTGCATCAGTATTAATCAGGGATGTTGGCCTGTAGTTTTTTTTTTTTTTTTTTTTTTTTTAATTATGTGTCTTTGGTTTTGATATCAGGCTAATACTGGCTTTGTATTATAGAATGAGTTTGGAAATATTCCTTCCTCCTCTAATTTTCAGAGAAGTTTGACTAGGATTGATATTAGTTCTTTAGTATTAATAGCCACTCTGGCTTTCTTCTGATAATAGTTTGCATGTTGTTGTAGGGTGCCAGCCCCCACACACCACCCGTGGGTACCCCGAGTTCAGTGGCGACAAAGAAATGAGAAAAAGACTGAGAAAAAGACAGATTAAGAATGTATAAAGTAGGACCAGGGGGCCAGTGCAAAACTGGAGGCTGCAAAGGCCCTGAGCTCTGATCTTCCACAGTATTTATTGGTTACAATCACTTTGATCTATAGGGTAGGTGGTGGAGTGATGGTGGGGAGAGGGTGACGTGATGGTGGGGTGAATCAGTGGGAACTGGTGCATCATTCTAAAGCTTGATGACAGTGGCGGTTTTGGGAGTTTCACAAAACAAGAACATGTGGTTATCTTTAGCCTGTTATCTATGTACAGCTGTTAGAATGCGGGCCTAGCAAGGAATCTACAAGTCTGGTTACGTTTTAGTGCTACGAAGGGGTTTTACGTCCTTGAGCACAATGTTTATTGTAACAGAGTCTAGGTCACCTTGCATCCAGAACATGAGGCAGGGAGAAGTTTGCCTCTCCAGAGGCCTCCTGCAGTTTGCCATGCTTTGTTGTTCCCGGTTTATGTGTTACTTACAAGCAATTTATGTAGGCACTCTGTAAGTCCTTTCTCCTTTGTTGCTTCCCCCAACATGTTGTATCTTTTGTTTTTACTTGGAAAGAATAGTGTATAGTTTTTAAAATTACTAAATCTAACCGTCTTGTCTTTTTATTGGTTTTTTGAGCTATTTACATTTAGTGTATTTTTATATTTTCTAGCATTCCATTTTAAATTTCTGTTGGCCTTTTGGATATGTGTGTTGGTATTATTATTTTAGTGGTTATTTGATAGTGCTAATGATAACAGTATGCATGCCTAACTTTTTATAGTCTATTCAGAATTAATATTGTATTACTTTTGGTCAAATTTAGAAGTTTTAGAACCATACAGTTTCATTTATCCCCCTTCACTGACCTTTGCTGTAATTGTCATATTTATCACATACACATATATGGGAAACTCTATCAGAAAAAGTTATAAATTTTGCTTTTAACAGTCATAAATATTTTATAGAACCTAAGTGGAGAAAAATAGTCTCATATTTTCTCAGATATTTACTCTTTGTTTTGTTCTTTGTTGATTTCTGAAGTTACAAATTTCTTCCAGTGTCCTTTCCCTTCAGTTTGAAGGACTTTCATTTCTTCTAAAGCACAGCTGCTACTGATACATTTTCATAGTTTCCCTTGCTCTAAGAATATCTTTATATTTTTTCCTCAAGGATGTTTTTGCTGGTATAGAATTCTGTGTTGATACTTTCTTTTCTTTCAGCATTAAAAAAATGTTTTATGATTCTTTTCTGATTTCCATTGTTTCTGATGGGAAATCTACAATCATTCAAATTGTTTTCCCTCTCTATATAATAAAATTTATTTCTAGCTGCTTTCAAGACTTTTTGACATCTTTTGTTTTCAGCATTTCAGATTATGATATATTTGGGTGTAGTTTTTAAAATTTATCTCATTTAGGGTTTGTTATACTTCTGGAATCTATATTTTTATCTTTTAGCAAATATGGGATTTATAAAAAATAATAATAATTTTTTCATATATATGTATTTTTGCACCAGTTTTTTTCGCCTCCATCTGAAACTTGAGGGAAACTAATACGGGCTTTTGATTAAGCTCCATAGGTCTTTGAAGGTCTGTTCTTTTTTGTTTGTTTTCTCAATCTGTTTTTTGCTTCACGTTGGATTATGTTTATTGAATTATCATCAGGCTTACTGACTGTTACCTCTGTCATCTCCATTCAGCTTTTGAACCCATTCAGTCATTGTCTAATTTAAGATGTGGTATATTTCAGTCCTAACATTTTTATTTTATTCTTTTTAATGGTTTATTTTCTCTGTTGAGAACTTCGCTTTCCTGTTATTTTAATTGTCTTTACCTTTACCTCCTGGAGCCTAGTTATAGTCATTAATCTCTTTCATGATTTTAATTTTGGGGGTTCTCAGAATTGGTACCCACTGATTATCTTTTCTTTTAAAAATTTGTTGCATTTCTCTTGTTCTTTGTATGTTGAGTAATTTTGGATTGATTCTAAATGTTTTATAAGTGTTACATTGTTTGGATTCTGGTCCCTGTTATTATCTGGAAAATGTTGATTGCTTATTTAAATATATATATATATATATATATATTTGGATAATAAATATTATATATGTGTTCTGTGAGTGTCTCTTTCTCTCTCTCTCTCTCTCTCTCTCTCTCTCTCTCTGACTCTTGTAAGTAGCTAACCAGCTAAATTACCAGCTAAGTTAAAAAGGTAGCAAATTCTCTGTTTTGTGTTCTGTCACTAGTTGTTCTAATCTCAGTTCCATTTTTAATGCCTTTGGATTTGAATGTACTGTTGCCACTCAGGGATTAGACTGAGACTTGTGCAATGTTCTAAATTCTAGTTCACTTTTCAAACCCTTTGTTAAGTTTCTTTTGGCCTGTTACAGGAGCATCTCAGGTTGAGCTTGGGTCTTTTGTAGGTTCATAAACAGAATTAGGGTATCTTCTTTAGCTCTCTCTTCATTGGGATTTCCCTCAGACTCTGGCAAAGAGGGGTACCCCTTCTCAGTTATTCTGGCTGGAAAAACAATTTCTGTTAGAGGAGTTCATGGAACATTCGCATGCGGTTACTATTCTCTCAAGGATTGCTGTTCTTTCCATCTCTATGGCTGTTTTAGTGTAAGTCCTGTTTCTTTTTCTTTTTTAGGCTGTGCAGTAGCCCTTTGATTTATTTCTTAGCTTCTCATTTTTTCCTTGCTATCTTTTATTTCTACCACAGTTTGCTTTGTGAAATACAGATTTTGTCATATCTTTTCCTTGCCTAAGACAGTGGTCCCAAAGTTTCTAATGAAAAATCTGTTGTCATTGAAATTGCTATTCTCCTGTAGGTAATGTGTTGTTTGTCTTTGGCTGCTTTCTTTCCTTTTCCTCTCTTTACTTTCGGAGGTTTGATTATGATGTCCATAAGTGTAGAATTATTTGAGTTTATTACATTTATTATTTACTCAGCTTTTTGCTCTGTGAGTTTATATCTTTTTTCAACATTTGGAAAGTTTTCAGTTATTTCTTCATACTCTTCTTTCTTCTTCCAATGGGACAGTGTGACAAATGTTTTAATCTTTTTAAATTGACTTTCAGGTGACTAAGGCTTTGCCCATTTCATTCAATCTACTTCTCTCTATTCACAGTGTATGATTTTTGTCTATATCGATGTTCACTGATTTGTTCCTCTGGCATCTCCATTCTGTTATGGAGCCTATCAAGTGAGTTTTTATAGAAAACCTTGTTTCATTGTATTTCCATTTTGTTATTTTAATCTTCTATTTTCTTGGTGATACTTTTATATTTATTTGAAAGTGTCTGTAGCTGCTTATTGGGCCTTTTTCTGACAGCTGCTTTAAGATACTTGTCAGATAATTTCAGCATCTTTGTCTCATCAGTAATAGTAGTTGCTGATTACTTTTCCCAAGTGAGTTAAAATTTTATTGTGTCTTGGTATGAGAAGTAATTTGAATTGTATTCCAGGTATTTTGGGTATTGTATATGAGACTGTCATAGTCCATTTTATGGTGCAATAACAGAATACTCAAGACTTGGTGATATGGCTTGGCTGTGTCCCCACCCAAATCTCAACTTGAATTATATCTCCCAGAATTCCCACATATTGTGAGAGGCACCCAGGGGAAGGTAATTGAATCATGGAGGCCGATCTTTCTCTTGCTATTCTCGAGATAATGAATAAGTCTCATGAGATCTGATAGGTTTATCAGGGGTTTCTGCTTTTGCTTCTTCCTCATTTTTCTCTTGCTGCTGCCATGTAAGAAGTACCTTTTGCCTCCCACCATGATTCTGAGCCCTCCCCAGCTGCATGGAACTGTAAGTCCATTAAACCTCTTTTTGTTCCCAGTTTTGGGTGTGTCTTCAGCAGCAGTGTGAAAACAGACTAATATAGTAAATTGGTACCAGTAGAGTGGGGCATTGCTGAAAAGATATCCGAAAATATGGAAGTGACTTTGGAACTTGGTAACAGGCAGAGGTTGGAGTGGTTTGGAGGGCTCACAAGAACACAGGAAAATGTGGGAAAGTTTGGAACCTCCTAGAGACTTGTTGAATAGCTTTGACAGAAATGCTGATAGTGATATGAACAATAAGGTCCAGGCTGAGGTGGTCTCAGATGGAGATGAGGAACTTGTTGGGAACTGGAGCAAAGGTGACTCTTGTCATGTTTTAGCAAAGAGACTGGTGGCATTTTTCCCCTGCCCTAAAGATTTGTGGAACTTTGAACTTGAGAGAGATGATTTAAGATATCTTTCAAAAGAAATTTCTAAGCAGCAAAGCATTCAAGATGTGTCTTGGGTGCTGTTAGAGATATTCCATCTTAAAAGGGAAACAGCATAAAAGTTTGGAAAATGTGCAGCCTGACAATGTGATAGAAAAGAAAATCCCATTTTCTGAGGAGAAATTTAAACCAGCCGCAGAAATTTGCATAAGTAATGAGAAGCCAAATATTAATTCCCAAGACAATGGGGGAAATGTCTCCAGGGCATGCCAAAAGTCTTCACAGCAGCCCCTCTCATCACAGGCCTGTAGGCATAGGAGGAAAAATGGTTTTGTGGGCTGGGCTCAGGGTTCCTGTGCTGTATGCAGTCTAGGGACTTGGTGTCCAGTGTCCCAGCTGCTCCTGCTGTGACTAAAAGGTACCAACGTGCAGCTCAAGCTGTAGCTTCAGAGGGTGCAAGCCCCAAGCTTTGGCAGCCTCTACATGGTATTGAGCCTCCACATGGTGTTGAGCCTGCGGGTGCACAGAAGTAAAGAATTGAGGTTTGGGAACCTCATCTACGTGTCAGAAGATGTGTGGAAACGCCTGGATATCCAAGCAAAAGTTTGCTGCAGGGGTGGGTCTCTTGTGGAGAACCTCTGTAGTGCAATATGGAAAGGAAATATGGGGTCAGATCCCCCACATAGAGTCCTTACTGGAACATTGCCTAGTAGAGCTGTGAGAAGAGGGCCACTGCCCTTCAGACCTCAGAATAATGGATCCACCTACAGCTTACACTATGTACCTGGAAAAGCTGCAGATGCTCAATGCCAGTCTGTGAAAGCAGCCAGGATGAGGCTGTACCCTGCACAGCCACAGGGGTGGAGCTGCCCAAGACAATGGGAAGCCACCTGTTGCATCAGCGTGACCCGAATGTGAGACCTGGAGTCAAAGGAGATGATTTGGGAGCTTTACAATTTGACTACCCTGCTGGATTTTGGACTTGTGTGGGCCGTGTAACCCTGTTGTTTTGGTCAATTTCTCCCATCTGGCATGGCTGTATTTACTAAATACCTGTACCCTCATTGTATCTAGGAAGTAACTAGCTTGCTTTTGATTTTACAAGTCAAAAGAACTTGCCTTGTCTCAGATGAGACTTTGGAGGTGCTGAAATGTGTTTGGGGGACTGCTAGGAAAGCATGATTGGTTTTGAAAAGTGAGGACATGAGATTTGGAGGGGCCAGGGGCAGAATGATATGGTTTGGGTGTTTTCCCATTCAAATCTCAATTTGAATTGTATCTCCTAGAATTCCTACGTGTTATGGGATGGGAGGTAATTGAATCATGAGAGCCAACTGTTCCTGTGCTTATCTCGTGATAGTGAATAAGTCTCACAAGACCTAATGGCTTTATCCTGGGTTTCTGCTTTTGCTTCTTCCTCATTTTTCTCTTGCTGCCACCATGTAAGAAGTGCCTTTTGCCTCCCGCCATGATTCTGAGGCCTCCCCAGCCATGTGGAACTGCAAGTCCAATTAAACCCTCCTATTCTTCCCAGTTTTGGGTATGTCTTTATCAGCAGTGTGAAAATGGACTAATATACTCGATAATTTATAATTAATAGAAATATATTGGCTCATGACTTTGGAGGCTGGGAAATCTAAGATTAAGAGGCTGGCATCTTGTAAGGGCTTTCTTGCTGCATCATCCCATGGCAGAAGGTAAATAGAAGGTCAAGGGATGTGTAAAAGGGTTCAAATCTCATCATTTTATAAGGAACTCATTACCCCGATAATGAACTCACTCCTGAGGTAACAGTGTTAATCCATTCATGAGGGCAGAGCCCTCATGGTCTGATCACTTCCCATTATGCCGTACCTCACAACACTAATCCAGAGTCTTAACTCAGATTAGCACCAACTCAAAAGTCCAAAGTCTAGCGTCTCTTCTAAATCAGATATGGGTGAGACTCAAGACACAATCCTTCCTGGGGCAAATTCCCTTCCAGCTGTGAGCCTATGAAATCAAAACAAGTTGTCTGTTTCCAAAGTGCAGTAGTGAGACAGGTGTAGGATATACATTCCTGTTCCAAAAGAGAAAAAAAGGGGGTAATGCCCCAAATAAGTCCAGAACCCAACAGAACAAACAATGTTAAATCTGAAATGTTTTTTGACCTCATGTTTCACACTGGGGTGAGGATTGGGCCCCCAAGACTTCAGGCAGCCCAGCCCTTAGGCTTTGCTGGGCTCAGCCTGCATAGCAGCTGTCATGGGTTGGAGTCTCATGCCTGCTGCTCTTCCAGTCTGAGGCTGCATTTGGGTAACTCTGTAGTTTTGAGGTCTCAGAGGTAGCCCTGCTCCTGTGGCCCTAGTAGGCATTTCTCTAGCAAGTACTTAGTGATGACTCTGCTGTTGTAGCATCCTTTGCAATGTACATCAAGGTAACCACGGCTCCACAACTTGTGCAGTCTGCACATCTGCAGAACTGGCACCACATGGATACATATCACCAAGGTTTATGGCCTACGCTTCCCAGAGCTGCAGCCAGAGACACACCCTGGTTTGCTTGAGTAGTGACTGGGGAGGCTAAAGAGAGTTGTGCCAGAATGCAGGGAGCAGACACTTGAGGCAGCACAGGACAGTGAATGCTGAGGTCCCATAGAGGCCTTTCTGGAAGCTGATCTCAGGATCCTAGATGGGAGGGGCAGACCAGAAGACCTCTAAAATACCTTCAAAATCTCTTTCTGTCTCGATGAATAGCACTTGACTTCCTTTTATTCATGCTAATCCCTTTATGCAAGGATTTCTTGGCCACACCCTTGCATGTTTTGCTTTTTTGTTCTTTACATATGCAAGCTAGACTTTTCCATATTATTACTTTCTGCTTCCCTTTTAATAACACATTTTGTTTTTAAATCGTTCTACCCTCTGGCATCTTACTATATGCAGTTAAAGGTAGCCATGTAGCTCTTTCAATTATTACTTTCTGCTTCCCTTTTAATAACACATTTTGTTTTTAAATCGTTCTACCCTCTGGCATCTTACTATATGCAGTTAAAGGTAGCAATGTAGCTCTTTCAATTTCGCTTAGAAATTTTTTCCACCAGATATACTAGTGAAGTGGCTATATGCCCTGGGGTTCATCTTCACGCACCAGGAAAATTTAGGGAACACATACACAGGAGTTTAGGAGTAGAGGTTTAATAAGTAGAAGAGAAGAGAAAGAGTTACAGCTTCCTCTATAAAGCAAGGGTTCTCTGATTGGAAAAGACTGGCTGACAGTGAATGCACCGAGTTTTATAGTCCAGTTTGAGGAGGCAGTGTCTGATTTACGTAGGGCTCACAGATTGGTTTGATCGCGTATGACATTACATAGTGCTTGGGGAAGGCTGGTTGCCCTACCGTAATCTTCTTATGCCAGTGGACTTTCCAGTTGATCAGTGCCATCTTGTCTGCTCCTTACAATACACATGGCTGGCAGAGAAGAGAAGATGGAGTCACGATTTTGAAAATGTCTAGTCCTTAGTTCCTGCCAGCATTCACCTGTGCAATCTTGCAGCTTGCAACTTGCAGGCTGCTCTTTGTGAGAAAATTGGGCTGCTTTTCATTAAAAAGGAAAGCCTTACCAAGTACTACCATGCCCTTGCTAAATGACTAAGTAATTCCTTCCTAACTCCTATATCACTAGCTTATTGCCCTTAAATTCTGCCTTCCATGAAGCACTCAGATATGGGCACAATTCAGTCAAGTTATTTGCTGCTTCATATCAAGGATGGCTGTTACTTCAGTTTGCAATATCTTTTTCCTCATTTCTGTTTGAGATCTCAGAATTGCCTTTACTGTCCATATTTCTATGAATATTCTGATCACAAGCACTAATGAAATCTCTAGGAAGTTTTAGAGTTTCCCTGCAGTTCTCTTCTGAGCCCTCATCAGAATCATCCTTAATGTTCTTTTCATGGCAATACTAGCTTTTTCTGGCCCTTTTCTCCAAACTCTCCCAGGCCTCTTGGTGCTGAGAGCAACTCCTGACCATTACTGAGTTTCAAAGTGGCTTCCCTGTTTTAAGATGTTTGATAAAGCAGCATCCTATGCTTCAATACCAGTTTTTTGTCTTATTTGGTTTTGTGCTGCTGTAACAGAATACTTGAGAGCTAGTAATGTATAATGAATAAAAATTTATTGGCCTATGATTCTGTTGGGAAGTCCAAGATTGTAGGGGCAGAATTTGGCAAGAGCTTTCTTGCTGCATCATTGCATGACAGAAGAGCAAAGAGAGGATGAAGAGAGAAACAGAGGAGGGCAAGAGGGGGTAAACTAATCCTTTTATAAGTAACTAATTCCTGCAGTAACAGCATTAATCCATTCATTAGGACTCTGCCTTCATGGCCTAATCACCTCTCATTAGGCCCCACCTCCCCACACTGTTGCATTGGGGATTAAGTTTTCAACACTTTTTTGGGGGGAACACGTTCAAACCAAAGCAGAGACTCTGGTTCATAATTAAATATTTTGTTTTAGGAGGCAATCAACTTGTTTTGGTTCAGCACACATGACCTAGCCCACTTTCCAAAAAACAATTAGAGCTTTACTGAGTTACAATTTACACCTCACAATATTCATCTTTTAAAAATGTACAGTTCACTTATGTTTAGCATATTTAGAGAGTGGTACAACCATTCCCATTACCTAATTTTAGGCTGAAGAGACAAATTATATAAACAAATTGGTATCTGTGACTTGTTAAAAAATAATTTCCAAAGTATCTTATATAGTCAGTATAAAACCAGTCTATACTTTAGATGTATAAAAATGAGTTTTTATAATGATGTTTTATTATAATATCATTATTATATCAGTATTTTACCATCTGAGTTATGAAAGCATGTTATAATTTCCAAGAATGTAGAGATAAAATAACTGAGGTAGGCAAAACTTTAACATGGCCCTTTTGACTTTTATCCCTGGTATTACTGTCATAATTATGCTACATTATTTGTCAAAAGGAAGATTATCTGGGTTTTCTTATTCTAATCACATGATCCCTTTAAAAGCAGAGTGTTTCCCCTGGGTGGTAGCAGAAGAGGAAGTTAAGACTCAAGGCATAAGCTGGATTTGACATGCTAATACTGGTGTGAAGATGGAGGGAGCCATGCCTGAAAGTGCTAGAGAGAGGGGCCTCTTGGTGCTGAGAGCAACTCCTGACCAGCAGTTGGCAAGGAAGTTGGGACCTCATTCCTACAACTGGAGGAACTGAATTCTACCAACAATGAATAAGCCTGGAAGTGGATACTTTTCTGGAGCCTCTGGATAAGAGCCTAGCTCAGCTAACACCCATGTGAGTCTATAGGATGACTTCTGTCCTATAGAACTGTGAGATAATAAATGGATATTCTTCTAAATTTCTATGTTTGTGGTAATTTGTTACTAGAAATAAAAACAAATTTAGGGGCATATTTAGCAATAAATCATTGAAAAAACAAATCTGGCTGAATTTCAGTCAATGATATTAAGTTAACTAGAAAATTTAATTCTTTAAACATGGTGATCAATTGAGTCTTATTATCTTTAACAGTAATAATACAGGGTGATTATGATTTATTAATTTAAGGTTTTTATAGCACCTTGTGTACCTTTCTTTGATTTCTTTAGTGTGCCTTGAATGATTAGAATTAATGCTCTAAATGTTTGGGATATACTAATTGCTGTCTGGATCCATGAAAGGAAGATGCTCTGGCATTTTAGATATCTGATTTATTTTACCTTATTTCACCCACAGTATACTTCCAGTCTACCATTTGAGCCAACAAGTGAATAGGAAAAATATTTTACAGATAGCATAAATTTATGAAATGATCAGTAGATGTGATTCAGTTTAGCCAAAAGGGGAAGAGGTTGATCTTATCATTGATAGTAGATTAATTTGAAAATAATGATTACCATGTGCAAGAGAATTACTCTATGATTAAAAAATGTTTGAGTTGTATAGTTATCTCAGTAGCTTAAGGGAATGTTGAGGAAAAATATATTAATGAGCTGGAATCTTACTTGGAAATACCCTTGTTAGAATTATAGAGCACAGAATCAGCTGATGTTTTAGTCCACTTGTTTTGCTATGAAGGAGTACTTGAGGCTGGATAATGTATAAGGAAAAGAGATTTGTTTGGCTCATGATTCTGCAGGATGTGCAAGAAGCATGGCACCAGCATCTGCTTGTAGTGAGGGGCTCAGACTTGCTTCCACTCATGGCAGAAGACAAATGGGAGCTGGTGTCTGCAGAGATCATATGGCAGGAGAGGAAGCAAGGGGCCAGGCCTTTTTTTAATAACCAACTCTCTCAGAAACTAATAGAGCGAGAACTCACTCATTACTGTGAAGATGACCCAAAGCCATTCATGAAGGATCTGCTTCCATGATCCAAACATCTCTCAGTAGGCCTCATCTCTGACATTGAGAATCAAATTTCAGTGTAAGGTTTGGAGGAGTCATATATAAAAACCATAGCAGTTGAGAATTACGTCTCAAAGTCAGATAGATAATGGTTAAATATCAGCTATATCAATTCTGAATTGGAGAATGTAATTTTCATGTGTGGCCATAGTGGGCTAATACTTCACCTCAAAATTAGACTACCCACTCATTTATGGGCCAAGTTAGGCAACTGCTGATCTGTTTGTGGGGCAGGACCACAATAGTGGAAGTTAGTAGTCAGAATGCATCTCTTGTGCCTAGAATAGACTGACAATGATTGATCTGATAAAGAAGTTGGGAAAAATAGTCCCATTTACAATAGCAAAACAAAAAACAAAACCACACACACACACACACACACACACACACACACACACACACAAAACAAAACAAAAACTTAGGAGTACGTTTAACCAAGGAGGTGAAAGATCTATATATAGGAAACTAGAAAATATTAATGAAAGAAATTGAAGATGACACAAATAAATGGGAAGATACTTTGTCTGTTCATGAAATGAAAGAATATTGTTAAAATGTCCGTATTACCCAAAGAAATACACAGATTCAATGCAATCCTATCAAACTAGAAATAGAAAAAATCCTACAATTTGTTTTAAACCACAAAAGAACCCAAATAGCAAAAGCAATCTTGAGCAGAAAGAACAAAGCTAGAGGCATTACACTACCTGACTTGTCTTTAAAAAGTTCATGAAGGCTGGGTGGTGCGGTGGCTCATGCCTTTAATCCCAGCACTTTGGGAGGCTGAGGTTGGTGGATCATGAGGTCAGGAGTTCAAGACCACCCTGGCCAATATGGTGAAACCCCCATCTCTACTAAAAATATGAAACTATCCAGGCATGTGGTGCATGCCCGTGATCCTAGCTACTCAGGAAGCTGAGGGAGCAGAATCACCTGAACCTGGGAGGTGGAGGTTGCAGTGAGCCGAGATAGTGCCATTGCACTCCAGCCTGGGCAGCAAGAGCGAAACTTTGTCTCAAAAAAATTCATGGAAAATGCATATTATGAAAAAACTGCATGTATTTCAAAATTTTTTGCACCAAAATAAACTCATACTAAATTGTTATATCTGAATGGGATCAAGTTTGAGGCACTAAGGAGGATAAGACATTGGTTTGAAAAGAGCTCCTGTTAGAGTAACATGAATTCTGCTAAAATTGAAGTGAGAACAAACATCAAATTTATGGTGAAGCTTGGGTGGAAGAAGGTGAAATATTGATGCGTTATGAAAAGTTTATGAGGACAATGCCCTGAAGAAATCAGCAGTTTACAAATGGGTAACTCATTTTAAGAAGGAATGAGATGATGTTGAAGATGAAGCCTGCAGTAGCAGACTATTCACATCAGTTTGTGAGGAAAAAATCATCTTGTTCATGCTGTAATTGAAGAATACTGATGTTTGACAACAGAAACAATAGCCAACACTATAGACATATCAATTAATTCAACTTACCGAATTCTGAATGAAAATTAAAGTTGAGTAAACTTTCCACTTGACGGATGCCAAAACCACTTGGACCAGATTAGCTCCAGATAAGAGCAGAGGTTTTAGTGGAAATTTTAAACAATGGGATCAAGATCCTGAAGCATTTCTTTGAAGAACTGTAACAGGTGAAACATAGTTTTACCACTACAATCCTGAAGACAAACCACAATCAAAGCAATGGCTACCAGGAGGTAGAAGGGGTTCAATCGAAGCAGCAGTGGTCTGGTCAAGAACAAAGGTCATGGCAACAGTTTTTGGGGATGCTAAAGGCATTTTGCTTATTGACTTTCTGGATGGCCAAAGTGTAAAATCTACTTATTCTGAGAGAGTTTTGAGATTTAGCCAAAACTTAAGCAGAAAAACACCTGGGAAAGCTTCACAAGAGAGTCCTTCTTCATTGACAATGCTTCTGTTCATTTCTTTCATCAAACAAGGGCAATGTCATAAGAGTTTCTATGGGAAATCAGTAGGCATCTACCTTATAGTACTGATTTGGTTCCTTTTGACTTTTTTTTTTTTGGTTTATTTCCTAATTGATATGGTTTGGCTGTGTCCCCACCCAAATCTCATCTTGAATTCTCATGTGTTGTGGTAGGGATTCAGTGGGAAGTAATCGAATCATGGGGCAAATCTTTCTCATGGTGTTCTTGTGATAGTGAGTAAGTCTTATGAGATCTAATGGTTTTATAAAGAGGAGTTCCCCTGCACAAGCTCTCTCTCTTTGCCTGCTGCCATCCATGTAAAATGTGACTTGTTCCTCCTTGCCTTTGCCATGATTATGAGTCCTCCTTAGCTTTGTGGAACTGTAAGTCCATTAAACATCTTTCTTTTGTAAACTGCCCAGTCTTCAGTATATCTTTATCAGCAGCATGAATACACTAATACACTAATCTTAAAATGTGTTCAAAGGGCACCTATTTTTCCTCAGTTAATAATGTAAACAAGACTGCATTGACATGGTTAAATTCCCAGGACCTTCAGCTCTTAAGAGATGGACTAAATGACTTGTATCATTGCTTACAAAAGCTTCTTGACTTTGATGGAGCTTATGTTGAGAAATAATGTTTATATTTTTTATTTTTATCTTTTAATTTTATTTTTTTCCATGAACTTTTAAAGTCATCTCATAGTTATTAAAACAGCATGGTACCTGCATAAAAACAGACCAATTGACCAATGGAACAGGATAGAGAGCCCAGAAATAAATTTATACATCTCCTGACCACTGATTTTCAAACAAAGTCTTGAGGAATACACAATGGGGAAAGGACAGTCTCGTTAATAAATGATTCTGGAAAAACTAGGTATCCACATATAGAAGAATGAAATTGAACCCTTATCTCACCCCTTATGCAAGAATCAACTCAAAATGAATTAAAGATTTAAATGGAAGATCTGAAACTAAAACAACAGAAGAAAACATAGGAGAAAAGATATGTCTTTGGTCTGAGCAATGACTTCTTGTGTGATTCCAAAAGCACAGGCAGCAAAAGCAAAAGCAGACAAGTAGTATTGAATCAAAAAACTTCTGTACATGAAAGGAAGTAATAGAATGAAGACACCACCCATACATTGAGAGAAAATATTGCAAATCATACATCAGATAAGGGACTCATACCCAAGACATTAAGTAACTCAAACCACTCAATAACAAGAAAACAAATAACCCTATTTAAACATGGGCAAAGAATCTGAATAGACATTTCTCAAAAGGAGACATCCAGAAGGCCAATAAATGTATGAAAAAATGCTCAACATTACTAATCATTAGGGAAATGCAGATCAAAACCACAATGGGATGTCATCTCATACCCCATAAAATGGCTCTTATCAAAAAGATGAAAGATAACAAGTGTTGGTGAGGATATGGCAAAAAGGAAACTCTTGTACACTGCTGGAGGGGAGTAAACTAGTACAGCCATTTTGAAAAGCAGTATGGAAGTTCATCAGAAAACTAAAAATAGAATTATCATATGATCCAGCTATCTGGGTGTATAGCCAAAGGAGTTGAAATCAGTATGTTGGATGTTTGCATTCACATGTTAATTGCAGCATTATTCATAATAGCCAATATTTGGAAATAACCTAAGTGGCTGTGAAGGGATGAATGGATAAAAAAAGAGGTATATATACATAATAAAATAGTATTCAGCCTATAAAGGGACAAAATCTTGTCATTTGTGACAACATGGGTGAAACTAGTGGCTATTATGCTAGGCATAATAAGCTGAGGTTAGAAAGACAAGTATCACCTGATCTTACATGTGAAATCTAAAAATTTGAATCAATTGAAGTAGAGAGTAGAATGGTCATTATTAGAAGCTGTGGGTGGTGGTTGGTTGGGCAGGGAAGGGAAAAATACTGGTCAAAGGGTGCGAAGTTTCAGTTAGGAAGAAGAAATGTTCTATTATTCTGTGGGTGTCCTATTGTACAATAAAGGGACTAATGTTAGTAATTATGCATTATGTATTTTATATACTACATTGCTAGTAGAGTGGATTTTAAATGTTTTTGCTGGAAAAATATATATGTGGGGCGATGGATGTTAATTAACCGGATCTGCTCAATCTGCAACGTATACACGTATTGAAGCATCATATTTTACCCCATGAATATATATAATTACTGTTTGTCAATAAAGATGAAATAAAAATAAAAGAGGAATTAATAAGCTGTTAACTAGTATTTTAACTAGAAATCCTGTTTTAAAAAAGTTTTCTATGTGAAAAAAGGTTTACAAAGACCACCCCGCATATAGACTATCCCTGAGTGGATCCAACTATTCCTTGTAGGGTGGTTATGCCAGGATTAAACCTATATCCTGTGATAAACAGGATTTATTGTTTCAGAGATTTTGTAATAGTAAAACTGTAACACTTTCTTATTTTTAGAATGTATTAAACAAATTATATATCCATAATCAGGATAGACAACAACATCCCACTAGATTTAATTTTAGTATTGTCTAATGTTTGTGTTAGTTTTCCTGCATTTATTAGTGGCCAACCTTGTATTATAAACAGCCCAGCATGCTTTTAATTGACTCTGCACTGGGCACTTTCAGCTAGAATGAGGCATTGATAAGGCATATGGATATGAGGCAGGCATTTAGAGAGGTGATTGGCAAACTTTTCCTGTAAAGGGCCAGATAGTAGATATTTTAGACCTTCTTGACCAGATGGTCTCTGTTACCAATACTCAACTCTGTCCTCATAGTATGGTAGCAATCTTATACAATATTTAAACAAACTAGTGTAGTTGTGTTCCAATAAAACTTCCTTTACACAGACAGTAGGTTAGTAGTTTATGTAGTACCAATCTAGATGAATAAGTCAGTATGGTTGTCAATTCAAGAAGAGGAATGATGTAAAGTTTAAAAAAAGTTATTTGAAACTTAGAATACATTTTAGAAATCATATTAGAAATAGTAGTTATGCAAAAGCCTATTTTACTTTTTGTAGGGAGTTGAACTATGTGCTACCTAATTTCTGGAGAGCTCTACACAATTGGAATGTAAGGATATTAGGAGTAAGAAGTGAAAAAATAAATTTTATTTCTTTTACCTTGTTTGGTGGCATCCTTCCATTCTTCCAGTAGACTGGAATTGGCAAAGAGGAAACCTTTTTATAGTAAGTGGAGGAACAGGTGGGCTCTTGGTAGGATCTTTAGTGCTAAGGATGAGGAATTCGGGGATTGTGGTGAGTAGTTTCCTTTTAAGTTTGGGAAATTGTACTACTTATGGTGAATAGGATGGGACAGGGTGTGTAGTTTTCAGGTACTCCTATTGTTTAGCGTAGGTGGGGAGGCATAACAGTTCCTTCACATCACTTCTTATAAGAGAGAGATAAGGATTACTATGGTAATTCCTACAGTGTCTGTTTCTTTGGAGGAGGGGGGAATATGTATTTTTAATTTTTGTGGTTACAGAGTAGGCATATACATTTATGGGGTACATGAGATATTTAGATACAGTCATGCAATGCATAATAATCACATAATGGAAGATGGGGTATTGATCTCAAGCATTTATCTTTTGTGTTGTAAACAATCCAGTTATATTCTCAGTTATTTATTTTATTTTATTTTATTTTTTATTGCATTTTAGGTTTTGGGGTACATGTGAAGAACATACAATATTGTTGCATAGGTACACACGTGGCAGTGTGATTTGTTGCCTTCCTCCCCTTCACCTATATCTGGCATTTCTCCCCATGCTATCTCCCCACAACTCCCCACCCCCCACTGTCCCTCCCCTATTTCCCCCCAACAGACCCCAGCGTATAGTGCTCCCCTCCCTGTGTCCATGTGTTCTGATTGTTTAACACTCGCCTATGAGTGAGAACATGCGGTGTTTGATTTTGTGTTCTTGTGTCAGTTTGCTGAGAATTATGGTTTCCAGGTTCATCCATGTCCCTACAAAGGACACGAACTCATCCTTTTTGGTGGCTGCATAATATTCCATGGTGTATACGTGCCACATTTTCCCTGTCCAGTCTATCATTGATGGACATTTGGGTTGGTTCCAGGTCTTTGCTATTGTAAACTGTGCTGCATTGAACATTCGTGTGCGTGTGTCCTTATAGTAGAATGATTTATAATCCTTTGGATATATACCCAGTAATGGGATTGCTGGGTCGAATGGAATGTCTATTTCCAGGTCCTTGAGGAATCGCCAAACTGTCTTCCACAATGGTTGAACTAGTTTACACTCCCACCAACAGTGTAAAAGTGTTCCTATTTCTCCACATCCTCTCCAGCATCTGTTGTCTCTAGATTTTTTATTGAACGCCATTCTAACTGGCGTCAGATGGTATCTCAATGTAGTTTTGATTTGCATTTCTCTAATGACCAGTGATGATGAGCATTTTTTCATATGTTTATTGGCCTCATGTATGTCTTCTTTTGTAAAGTGTCTGTTCATATCCTTTGCCCACTTTTGAATGGGCTTGTTTTTTTCTTGTAGTTCTATTTTAGTTCTTTGTAAATTCTGGATCTCAGCCCCTTGTCAGATGAGTAGACTGCAAACATTTTTTCCCATTCTATTGGTTGTCGATTCACTCTAATGACTGTTTCTTTTGCTGTGCAAAAGCTGTGGAGTTTGATTAGGTCCCATTTGTCTATTTTGGCTTTTGTTGCCAATATGGAACATATCTCAAAATAATAAAAGCTATTTACGACAAACCAACAGCCAGTATTATATTGAATGGGGAAAAATTGGAAGCACTCCCTTTGAAATCCGGCACTAGACAAGGATGCCCTCTCTCACCACTCCTATTCAATATAGTACTGGAAGTTCTAGCCAGAGCAATCAGGCAAGAAGAAGAAATTAAAGGTATTCAAATAGTAAAGGAGGAAGTCAAATTGTCTCTATTTGCAGACGACATGATTGTATATCTAGAAGACCCCATTGTCTCAGCCCAAAATCTCCTGAAACTGATAAGCAACTTCAGCAAAGTCGCAGGATACAAAATCAATGTGCAAAAATCACAAGCATTCCTATACACCAGTAACAGACTTAAAGAGAGCCAAATCAAGAACAAACTGCCATTCACAGTTGCTACAAAGAGAATACAATACCTAGGAGTACAACTAACAAGGAACGTAAAGGACCTCTTCAAGGAGAACTACAAACCACTGTTCAATGAAATAAGAGAGGACACAAACAGATGGAGAAACATACCATGTTCATGGTTAGGAAGAATCAATATCATGAAAATGGCCATACTGCCCAAAGTAATTTACAGATTCAATGCTATCCCCATCAAGCTACCAATGACCTTCTTCACAGAACTGGAAAAACCACCTTAAACTTCATATGGAACCAAAAGAGAGCCCGCATAGCCAACTCAATTCTAAGCAAAAAAAAAAAACAAAGCGGGAGGCATCACACTACCGGACTACAAGGCTACAGTAATCAAAACAGCATGGTACTGGTACCAAAACAGAGATATAGACCAATGGAACAGAACAGAGGCCTCGGAGGCAACACAACATATCCACAACCATCCGATCTTTGACAAACCTGACAAAAACAAACAATGGGGAAAGGAGTCCCTGTTTAATAAATGGTGTTTGGAAAACTGGCTAGCCATGTGCAGAAAACAGAAACTGGACCCCTTCCTGACACCTTACACTAAAATTAACTCCAGATGGATTAAAGACTTAAACATAAGACCTAACACCATAAAAACCCTAGA
>PVKP010040014.1:0-19755 GCA_004027715.1 Plecturocebus donacophilus
GGTTGTTGTAGGTTCCTGCTGGAGTGTGGTGAGTTGTGTGGATGTTGGAGGTTCCTGCTGGAGTGTGGTGCGTTGTGTGGATGTTGGAGGTTCCTGCTGGAGTGTGGTCAGTTGTGTGGATGTTGGAGGTTCCTGCTAGAGTGTGATGAGTTGTGTGGATGTTGGAGGTTCCTGCTAGCATTGACGGCATATGCAGGTGTTGTAGGTTCTTGCTAGAGTTGATGGCTTAGGCAGATGTAGATTCCGTTGAGCTCAGGACTATAACACAGTGAGCTTAAGATCACCTAGACTGCTTCAGGAAAAAAGGATTATTGATTATTCGTTTCCTGTGATTTCAGCGTGTCTCTCCCTGGAGTTTAGAATAGGCCCATCCACCATCCAGAGGTTTCATTTTGAATTTGGGGAGTTTCCACGAACTCTAGTCAGGTCTGAAGGAAAAAGGGGAGTCGTGCACTTGTAAAGTATTTGGTTTTGATTGAACCGTAGTGCAAGTGACAGGTTAAGCCAGTTTTTAGGTTAGAATATGTCTTTCTGGTGTGGACATGGTCATTTAGTGGTAACACTATGATAACAGCTGTGTCTCCCACCGCGGTGAGTGGGCCACTTGCCTCTTTCAAGTAAGAACGGCTTCCTCTTTGTACATTTGTCAGTGTTCAAGGAAGTTGAAAGAAGGCAGGGGCATGTCGCTGTCCTCCCAGCACCCGGCTTGGGGCAGGTAGGTATTGAGGGATACGGAGCGAAAACAGCCCCACACTTCTCCACCTGCAGACTTAGCTGCCACCACCGAGGCCTCCGGAGCTTGGCGTCCACGGGTAAAGACCCCCCTCAGCGTGTGGGCGACACATCTCTAGTCAGTGTGCCAAGAAACTGCAAAGGCAAAATAGTGTTTTTGGCAGTGTCCCAACGAAACAGAGAGTGCATTGTGTGCACATTTGATAGCCCTACTGTAGCTTTTTGCAAATTAAAAAAAGTAACACAGGGCCTGGTGCTGTAGGCTCACGCCTGTAATCCCTACACTTTGGGAGGCTGAGGCGGGTGGATCTCTCGAGGTCAAGAGTTCAAGACCAGCTTGGCCACCATGAGGAAACCCCGTCTCTACTAAAAATACAAAAATTAGCCAGGCCTTGTGGCAGAGGCCTGTAATCCCAGCTACTCAGGAGGCTGAGCAGGAGAATTGCTTGAACTGGGGAGGTGGAGGTTGCAATGAACCGAGATCACACCACTGCATTCCAACCTGAGGGACAGAGCGAGACTCTGTCTCAAAAACAAGAACACAGGATTGCGCACAGAAAGAAAGGGTAAGGCAAAATTGAAGGGATGGGTTGGATTTAAGCATCCCTGATCCCCAAATCCCAAATCCGAAATGCTCCAAAAACTGAGACTTTGCAAGCACCAGCATGATGCCACAAGTGGAAAATTCCATTCATGAGCTGTTGACACAAACTCCCATGCATAAAATTGTTTAAACTGTTGTATAAAGTTACCTTCAGGCTATGTGTATGAGGTGTGTGTGAAACATGGATGAATTTTGTGTTTAGACCTGGGTCTCATCCCAAGGTGTTAATCATGCATATGTGAATATCCCAAAATCCAAAGCACATTTGGTCCCAAGCATTTTGGATAAGGAATACTCAACCTGTATTTATAGACAGAAGCTAGAAGGACTCTCAAACCAAGGTAGATCTTTATTACCTTCTAATTTTGGTGATCATGTAGTAGACATATTTATTCTGAGAAATGATCACAAATGTGAGTGCATTTTTTTTTTTCATTTCTTTTTATTGAGACGGGGTCTTGCTCTGTGGTACAGGCTGGAGAGCAATAGCATGATCTCAGCTCACTGCAGCCTCCACCTCCTGGTCTCAAGCAATCCTCCCATCTCAGCCTCCAGAGTAGCTGAGACTGCAGGTGTGTGACACCATGCCCAGCCAATTTTTATATATTTTTTTATAGAGACAGGGTTCTGCTATGTCACCCAGGCTGGTCTCAAACTCGTGGACTCAAGCGATCCATTTGCCTTGGCCTCCAAAAGTGCTGGGATTACAGTCATGAGCCACCACACCCAACCTGAACACAATTCTTACATTATAGTAGTTTATGCTTCTTCTTGTTAATCCAAAATAAGCAGTTGTGTTTTTTTGCTAGCCAGCCACAGAGACAATGAAAAATGTTTTAAAACCATATTATCAAAGAGAAAATGGTGCCTTTAGATCAATATCTTCAATAGTTGCCCATTAAAATTTCAGTGTGTGGTCGGCTGTAAGTACCGGGGAAGCTTCGAGGTCGAGCCGGCGTCCTTAACACTCACATTTGTTAGACTGCCACTGCTGCCGTCTGCGGCTGTGCACCTCACCTGTTCCACGCCACAGAGCACGCACAGGATGACGGCATGTGAGCTGTGCCCTGGGTCACAGGTGGGCAGGTATCAAGGTGTCCATAGCTGGAGTGACCTCCAGAGCCCGGCTCTGCTGGGTCCCCAGGGCAGGTGGCTGTAGCGTCCCTAGTGAGCTCTCTGGCGTGCTGCAGCGTGAGGCTGTCTGCTCTGGTGGATGCCGTGGGCCGTGGATGCGCCTCCATCCCTACCCAGTGCAGCCGTCCAGCTCCCTAAGCCTGTGCTGAACTAAGCATCCAAGTGGAGAGCTAGCATGTTTCGTCCCTGGCCCCAGCCTTCTGTTTCTGATGCCACACTTAAAACAAAGGGGGAACGTGGCATTCTAACCTTTATTTTAAAAGTCTTTCATTATTGAATGACTTTCCTGAATTAACAACGTTCTCGAAAATATTCTCAGCATTGGTCAAAGGCCTAAGGAATTTTTCTGAACAGTTGTAACTTGTTGAGTATTAAAAGTCCTACAGGTAAAATTAAGCAAAGGAGATTTACAGAAGTCAAAAAAGAAGAAAAGACACAGATCTGCTTTGGGGAAAGTGCTGAACCTAGTTACTAATCAGAGAAAGCTGGGAACGCTGATTCCTAGGAAGGTGGATACTGTGTTAGGAAGAGCAAGGGAAGGAGACGCTCCTTCCTCCCAGGTGGGGCCATGCATGCTGAAGGGTGTGGGACCCCCTTGATCCTCTCATGCGTTTCTCAGTATTTCAGTCCACTTGCCCACTAGTGTTTTGTGGATGAGGTTTTCTTTTGGGAGCATGACAAGCCCTCCTTTAAGTTTGGGCCAGGGTGGAAGTGGAAGCTGCCTGTGTGGGAGAGATGACTTCTGATCTCTTCTGGGTTACATAGCGTCCCCCCGCCTTTTGATAAAGAATAGAATTGTTATTAATAATTACCATATCATGGCATTTGTATTTATCACGATTCTCTCTTTCATCATTTATAGAATAATTAATTCTGTGCCATTCTAACTTCATCGGTGTAACGTCACCGTGAGGCACAATAAGTAGTGTCACTTGCACTTTACAGGTGGGAATTGAGGCATAAACGTAGACTCCTGCCTACTGTGGGGGGGCCGGACCGTGGCAGTGTGGCACAGGCTCTTGTCCCTCCCTGTGGAATGGCCCCTTCTTCACTCTTGTAAGCAGGGCTGTTCCTTTCCCAGCAAAACGCACGCTGGTGTAAGCGTGCCTCCGCCCCTTCCATGGACATTGGTGGAGGTGGAGCTGTTGTGTCAAAAGGCATGTGTTGTGGTATTGTTTGTTTACTGCTAAATTGCCGCAGTACATTTTTCTTCTATGAATAGCCTGTGAATATACCCTGCCATTTGTTTATCGGGCTGTTCATTTTTTTTCTTGATTTGTGAGAGCTCTTTTTATATTAGATTAGCCCTGGCTGGGTGTAGTGTGGCTCAGGCCTATAATGGCAGCACTTTGGGAAGCCGAGTTGGGTGGATTGTTTGAGGCCAGGAATTTGAGACTGGCCTGGCCAACATGGTGAAACCTCATCTTTACTAAAAATGCAAAGATTAGCTGGGTGTGGTGATGCACACCTGTAATCCCAGCTACTAGGGAGGCTGAGGCAAGAGAATCACTTGAACCCTGAAGGTAGAGGCTGCAGTGAGCCGAGACGCATCACTGTACTCCAGCCTGGGCCACAGCAAGGCTCTGTCTCAAAAAAAATTAAAAATCCAAAAATCTGGACATTAGCCCTTTGACTAATATGCACACTGCAGTTCCCCCACCTTTTTTTGAGACAGCGTCTTCCTCCGTCACCCAGGCTGGAGTGCAGTGCGGTGGCCATGCCTTGCTGCGGCCTGGGTTCGAGTGACCTTCCCGCCTCAGACTTGCAGCGGGGACTACAGGCCTCAGCCACTCTGCCTAGGCTCCCAGTTTTTCATTTGTCTTTTGACATGGCACACACACAGGTGTATATGTGTGGGCATGCGTGTGTGTGCACGCGAATGTGTGTGTAAATACACAAATGTATTTGCCATTGCATATTTGTAAATAATGACATGGCCAAATCGTTCATCTCTTCCTGACCTCTGGAGTGCCACGTGATTTTAAGGGACCACTTCCGTTTCCACAGGTAGAAGCCTTTCAGGAATTGGTCTGGTATGGGTCATTCATTTCTTAGGAAATTTAGAATAAATGTTTCTTTTCTTAGGGCCTCTTACAGTAAACCCCGTGTCTGATTGTGTCATAAATGGTCTGTCTCATTCTAAGGTAGGGGGAAGTCTGGCAGCAGAGAAGTTACAACCGTAACGGTGGCCCTATCAGGTGGAGACGTGCCCGGAGCAGAAAATGAGGCAGGATAGTGGGCTCGGCGCCAGGAAGAAGGCAGGCGTTTTCCATGTTGCAGTCAGGAGGGCCTCCTGCAAGGATGTGTGTGAGCATGGGAGCTGTCCTGAGCCCCGGAGTGACACACCACGCCCTTCCCGAAGTTTCCTGTGTTGCGGGGTGGGGAGTGCAGCTCAGGAGAATCCTCCTGCAGGTGCCCCTGTGTGCAGTGGACACCCCTGTGTGGAGTGGGCACCCCTGTGTGGAGTGGGCACCCCTGTGCCTGGCAGGTGCCCCTCTGTGGAGTGGGCACCCCTGTGCCTGGCAGGTGCCCCTCTGTGGAGTGGGCACCCCTGGGACTGGTGGGCGCCCCTGTGCGGAGTGGGCTGTGAGTGATGGGGGCCCCTCTCTGTGTCCCCACCCCCAGCCTCCTGCTGTGTCTTTAGCACTGAATACGCCTCTGTCTGACGGGTTGTATATTTCTACGTGAGAAAATTAGTGAGGAATTTTACTCAGAGATGTTCTGACCGTACACGCTTAATTGCCCTCTCAATGGAATGAACCACACATTTCTACAAAACAAAAATACCATAATGTAGTTTCATAGCCTAGAGTAGCAGAATGCCAAGAATTTACTTTCCATCTTCCATCACTGATGACCACAATGAGCTTGCCATCCTAAAATTGCTAAAGAGATTGTAGTTGTCGTCAATGTTGCATCAAGAATTTCCAGGAAAGTCAGCTAGAATGCGCCCGCCTGGGGGTGGCTTCCGCCTGGGGGTGGCTTTCAGCAGCTGCCTAAGGAGCCATGTCCTTTGGAGTCAACGGAAGGACGGACTGTGTATTTAATCCCATTTGCCAGCTGGTCTACACGTCTGCCCACAGGTGAGTTAACAGGCTGTCTTTTCATCTTTCACTCTAAGTCTTAGGGCAGGAGGAAGAAGTCAGTGGCGTCAGGCCCAGGGTAAATTCGCCAGTTGCCTTGTTGACATGCACGGTGGCTTATGGTCACCCCGCCACGGACGCTTTTCTCTTACTCTGTCCCGAGATTCCTTTGTATCTGCGTGTTGTGTGGACGGTGTCCACGTGTCTGCACAGCTGTGTGACGTTTCCCTGTGGACTCAGCACACCCCCACCCCACTTATGGACAGCTGGGCTCCAGTCTTCTGCTTTTGTAAATCGTGCTGCAGACGCCTTGTGAGTACATCAGTTGTATTTCTGCAAAGAAGGCTTTGGGATGGCTTTGGAGAAAGCAGATTCCTGATGAGAAGGGGGTGCACGTGCGGCTTGCTCCGTCAGCGCCGTAGCAGGATGCCTGTTCTCCGCTGACCTTGCTGGCGGCCTGTGCCCCCCTTGCTGCCCGGCTTCCAGGCCTTCCTCCCACCGCCAGATGACACGCCACGTCCCATTGTGGTTTTATGTTGTGCTTCTCCTGCTAACAGGCAGGTTGAGAATCTCTCTCTGTTTAGGTCCATTTGCCGTTCTTTTCTCTTTTTTAAGAACAGCCTATTTATATCTTTTGCCCACTTTTCATTTGGGTTATGTCTTTTTCTTCTCAGTATGAGGAGCTCTTTATATATTTCTTTATTCTTGATATTTTTGTGTGCCTGAGGCCTGATGTATTTATTATTAATAATAATGGAGCAATAAAGTGAGTCACATAAAAAAATGATGGAGACAGTGATTCTCAAGCCAAGAGACACATGCATTATTTAACTACAGTCAAACAAGCTTATGTTAGAAATGCTTTTTCCAAAATCCAATGTAGGGTTATTTAAATTTAAAAACATGCTGAGGAATTAGAGAAAGAAGCTGTCTGTGTTCTTGCTGGGGCATCATTTGGGCTTGTCGTGTGGGCACAGCTGGCTCTGAAGCTGGTTCTGCCGCACGCCTGGCGGGGGCCGATTGCGGCCTGACCTTGGCAGCGCAGTGTCCTGGGCGTTGGTCACTCCTGTGACCCCCCATGTTTTGGGAGCAAGGAGGGGTCAGGCTCCACGCTCTTCAGTACCTGGGGCCTTCATCCTGAGCTGCAGTCGGAGCCGTGGTCCCTGCTGCTGACATGTGAGACGCCCACACTGGGGTCCAGGAAAGTCATTTCTCACAGAAGGCAGAGAGGCCCTGGAACCACAGGGCTGGGTTCTCCCCGGCGGGACTGTTCGCCTCTGTGATCTTGGTCTTTGGAGACTTGGTCCCCAGTCCCACTGGGGACCAGTGGGCATGCAGATGCCCCTCCAGATAATACTCGCCATGTCTGGGGCATGTGAGCGCACTCCTCGCGTTCGCTGTCACCCGGGCGTCACTCCCAGCGGCCCTGAGAGGCCCCACAGGCCTGCCGTCCTCCTGCCGAGGAGACTGAGGACTGGGTAAGTAACATGCCGAAGCTGCACGTGTGGGACTTCCTGCAGCCACTGTGTGCCACGCTGCCCCCCGAGATGCAGAACTTCCAGAGCGGGGTTCCCAGGCCGCCTCAGGGCCTCTTGGAGAGGTTGAGCCCAGACTCCTGGGAAGCTGTTCCCCCACGCTCTGCATGCCGCTCACAGGCGGACCCATTGCCTCCAAAGCCTGTGGGTCTCATTGGCTGGGATGTCTCACGCTGCAGGGCGCCTGGCCACACAGAGGCGTGTCACAAATGCGGGAGGGGGCCTCCTCCCTGCAAGCCGGCTCAGGCAGGCTCTCCACCATCCACAGTCCACCACTTGTCCCTGGAGCTCCGGGAGCGCTGACCCGGCCCGCCGCAGGGCTTCCCCTGCCCTCCTAGCCACGCTGAACTTGCCACTCCCAAGCGTGTACGTCCAGCCTGCCCCGTGCTGGGCGTAGAGCTCCTGCCAAGGGCTGGATGGCAAGGACCCGGGCGTCACGGCCTCTGCAGTGCCAGCTGTGCCCCAGTAGCCAGGGCAGCTGTCGTCCGTCCTCAGCTTGGGAGGGCCACTCTGGGTGGATGAAACAAGACCATAGACTAGGATATTTCACCTTCCGATCATTTTCACGTCTCATGTTTTTCAACCATTTAAGGACATGAAAGCATTCTCAGTTCACAGACCACACAGGCTGCAGGCTGCACGGGGACCGTGGGCCGGTCTGTGGGCCCCGCTTCACAGGTCAGAGGTGGCTGGGTTTGGCCTTCTCTGCTCTCCATTGCACAGCCCACCCTCTCCTCAGATCCTAGAACTCTGCCCAGCATGGACAGTCTCTCTGCACCAGGGGACTGGTTCTCCACTCCTCGTCTGTGTCCCTTGTAGCAGTCACCCACGAGGCGCTTGCCAGAGGACGGTCCCTGAACTGCCTGAGAGGTCCCTCCAGGTCCTCTCAGAGTCTCTGTTTCTCGCCTGTAAAACGGACATAAGCAACACCAGCCCTGCAGGATGGTGGCCAAGGTTAGCATTCACCATGTCAGGCATTCAGGCTTTCGGAAATGGCAGCTGGGGTCTTAGCGTTTTGGATTCAGTTGTGGGTCTTTAAGCTGAGCTGAAAATGGATGGACTGTCCGTGTGTGCGGCTGCCGTGGGGTCTACATCAGACACCGGCATGCAGGTGCCCAGAGGTGGCCAGGACAATCCCTCGTGTGTAAGGCTGTGGACGTCACATGGTTAGTTTATGATAGTAAGGTCGTTGGCTTGTCTTCCTGGACTCTTTTCTCAACCTCCTTGTCAGCAAAACAAGCGAATACCTTCAGGGTTCACATCAGGCTCAGGTGTGACTGTCGACCTGAACCTGCTGCCTCAGGAAACGTGGTGCCTGGCTGTGTGGGGATGGCGATGTCAGGAACACCCCTCATGTAAACCTAGAGTTCATGCCCCCCTTCAAGCCCCAGTTTGCAGATACTCCACTTCCATCCTGGGAGAACTGTCCAGTGTAGCTAATGCATTACTTTGCCTACACCAAGGCAGTCAGCATGTATTTATTCACTCAGAAAATAGCACTGAGCTTCTACTGTGTGTCATGCTTTATGCCAGACACCTCACTCACTGAACTCCACCATGGGCAAGGGACTTAAAAATGGACCCTGCCTTTAAGGCCACCGGTCCTGTGCATTGTCCAGAGCCCAGCAATTGTAAATAACAGTCCCTAGAACCCTTTCCAGTCACGGAAGCGTCACTCGGAGCGGCTCCCAGAACCGTTTCCAGTCGCGGAAGCCCCTTCCATGGGATGGCAAGGCCTGAGCACATGGCCCCATCCAGGCACCGCCATCCATCACTTCCCACCCTCGGGGCTGCCTCCCGGCTGCACCTTCAGGCTCTGGAGCGGGCAGGCCGTCCCCGCTCTGGGCAGACTTCACACATTTCAATGACATAGAACATTTGTCAGGACGTTCTGGATAGCTGAATGTGGTGTGTGAACTTCTGGTGGAAGGAAACTTCTGAGTAGATGTCACATACTGTTTTAAGTACAATTTTGATGCTGCAAAAGAAGTAGTGCTCGAAGATATGTCCTCTCAGCAAGGCAGTTTACTCCTCTAGAAGGGCGCAGGGCACATGAATGGAGCAATGATGTCCGCCGCACGCTTGGACAAGTGGGGAAGGGGTGCTTATGCCTGACGGTAGGGGTCGTCCCTGCTGCTGTGTCGTCCCCTGTTGGCTAGGGTTGGACTGCACAAGCTAGGCTAATCATGACTGGTTATTTAAAAAGGAGCGGGAGTCCTACCTGGAGTGGCAGGTGGGTGTTTTGGTGGAAAGGACAGTTACGGTGTATCAGAGCAGGTAGCCAGGGGTGATCAGGTGACGGGATGAGTCAGGATGGTGGGGGGGTGGGGAAGCAGATGTGAACTGATTAGAACACATCTGCTGGTGGAGAAGGTTGTTTACTGGAACTACAAGGAAGTTAAACTTTAAAATAGAGAATTAATAAGAGAGCTGCACACTCTGACATACTGATTCTTTGGAGAGAAATGGGGTTCACTATAACAATACTTTGGAGCTTATTAGTTATTAATAATGAAAATGATTAAAGTAAAACCTCTGCTGCTGGTGAAGATTTGTCAACGTTTCTTTTGGAATAAAAGTGTGTGTCCTGATGGTTGCACTCTCAACCGTCGCAGGTGCCGCGCAAGCAGCCAGCCCTGCTTCGTGGTTGAGCGTTTCTTCCCAGTGCTGTCCAGGGAGCCTGCAGGATCCATGGAAACCTGGAGCAGCTCAGCCTTTCGCTTCCTGGTTCAACCTTGGCGCTGCGGGTGGCCGGCAACCATGGTACCATGACTGTCAGTGAGAGAGCGCAGGAGACAGGATTTGGTTTTTTTGCAGCCTGACCATAGAATGCTGAGGTGGAGAAGTCGAGGGGTCCTGGAGGTGGTGGGGCTTCAAAATCCATGCTTCTCTGAGCACCATGTTCTTCCTCAAATGCAGCCCATCGGTTTATCTAGAGCAGGTGCCAGTCTTAGGACGCCCGTCCAACGGCAGGTTGCCCGTCCCTCTGCCCTACCTTCCTAGGATGGAGAGTTCACATTTTGAGGACATCGGCTAAGAATAGGAATTGGGTATTTTTTAGGTAATAAAATTAAAATATATTAATTTCTCATTTTAGCAGCTTTGACATCTAGTAATTTGCTTACTGAAATTGTTACATACCAGTTACATCGTTTATAAAATGAATTTTAAGCATTAGCTTTATGTGGATTCATTCCACATTGGTGTGAGCACCGACCGTCCATGAGAGTGTGCTAAGTGCTTTTTGTTTAGGCAAAAGATAAAAAGTTAGTGCTGTCACAATTTGGAGTGTTACTGGTGGAGCTACACAAGCTTGTGGACTTAGGGAATCCAGCCTACAGGCACCGCTGCCTGTGACAGAAAGCAGGGGCGAGCGTCCAGGAACAGAGCTGTGCTCATGGTGAAACAAAGAAGTTGTGTTTTCCTGGTCTTTGTGTTCTCTCCAGCAGTGAACGAACATAGGAAGCTTTCATCTCCAGAGTAAACAGAAATTCCAAACTCATTCCACGCAGCTTTTTCTAGAAGGCAGTGTGTTTAATCCACTTGTTTTCTGAGTATCTTACTGTTATCATAACTTCCTCTTGTGTCTATGATAATTACCTTCACAGGTATTTGGGAAAAACTGCAATGTCTATTCAGGTCAAGACTAGCCTCTCTTATTTTTTCACATTTCACTTGGTGTTTTCACCACTGGGCTATTATTTTTAGACCCTTGCAGAGGAGAACTGATTTGAATCCGGAAGAGCCGGAGGTCCCCTCATGGAGGTGGACAGGATGCCCACTCCTTTCCCAGGCTGGCCTCCTTGCGCTCACCCCACGAGGGAAGGGCCAGGGCAATGGCCCAGCAGGCCAGTTGTTCGGTGTTCAGGAATCTTGGGAGACATACGTTAAATTATATAAACAATTAAGTTGTATTAAAAACAAAGGCATTTAACAGTACCTGTTCAAAGCATGCTTCTTTCCCGTTGTCTTGTGTGTTTCTCTGCAGTGTGTGCTTCCGAGGGTGGCGTCGTGTGCGTGTGTGGCAGAAGGTGAGGTTCCGGTGAGGGTGAGCAGCTGCAAGTCTGCACACTGTGTTAGGGGAGCCAGGGGCCAGCATGGTGGGGTTCCCAGAGAGCTGCCTCTGAACTTCCAGAAGTTTCCAGGGCGTCCACGCCACATGCAGGAGTGCAGGACACTGCTGCTCAGGTTCCATCCATCCAAATCTCAGCCTTTGTTTCTACATTAAAGATTTTTTTTTTTTTTTTGATATGGAGTCTTGCTCTGTCACCCAGGTTGGAGTGCAGTGCCATGATCCCGGCTCACTGCAACCTCCATCTCCTAGGTGCAAGCGATTCTCCTGTCTCAGCCTTCCAAATAGCTGGGATTATAGGCGCCTGTCACCATGCCTGCCTAATTTTTATATTTTCAGGCTGGAGTGCAGTGCCATGATCTCAGCTCACTGCAACCTCCATCTCCCGGGTTCAAGCAATTCTCCTGTCTCGGCCTCCCAACTAGCTGGGATTACAGGCACCTGGCTAATTTTTGTATTTTCAGTCGAGATGGGGTTTCATCATGTTGGCCAAGCTAGTCTCAAACTCCTGAACTCAGGCGATCTACCCATCTCGGCCTCCCAAAGTGCTGAGATTACAGGCATGAGCCCCCGCACCTGGCCACTAATGATGTTTGAATTAAGAAGAATGGATCAGTAAACATTTCACATTTCTTAAATCTGCCTTAATAGCTCCTTTTGCACTTGAAATCAAACACTCTAGTAACTAACACTTGTGAAGCATTTTTCAATATTCATATATAGTTATATTATCTCAGAACGGTTTATTACCATGGGGTGTGTGCTCTTCATAAATGCAAACTGACCCAGCAGCCATCAGCCAAGAAATTGGCTTTAGGATGTACAGTTTTATAGTCTTCATTTTGTAGATTACATTTTCAGTTAGGATGTGAAAATCATTGAACCAATTCACTTAACAAAAAGTTGAGTGACATTTACACTTTATCACTTCCTTGGGTAAAACATAACACCAAATGCTGCTCGTAAAAACAGCAACATCTGCAGGGTATAGAAATTAATTCACCCCCCACGTGGTGTTGCCCTCTTATCCTGGGTGAGGGCTCTTATCCTCAGCTGAGGATTTGCTGCAGAAACACTCTTGGAGCAGGAAGAGACTGAGGGAGCAAAGGGTGGGCTTGGAGTAGGAGGAGGCTGAGGGAGCTGGGAGCGATTCTAGGTGAACGAGGCCACATCCTGCAGCCCTCTGGAGAGGTTTTTCCTCTTGGGTGCAGGGGGTTTAAACCTGGATCTGTCTCGCTCTGAAGCAGAGGCTCTCGCCCAGGAGCAGTCTTGTTCCAGCCACCTGCAACACACTTGGCAGCGTTCGGAGACTTTTGACCGTCATGATGGTGGGGGTGCTCCCAAGACCCTGCCCCGAAGGCTTCCTGACCTGCATCTCTTTCAACAAATAGCGTGTGGACACATTTTTAACCTGAGCTGTGTAACAAAGAAATTCAGCCAGCAGTGATGATGACCTTTCAGTTTTACGTTAACAGTTCATTGAGCTTATACACTAATAAAACTTCTCCATCACCGTGAAGGGCTCAGCTAACGTACTTTCATTTATTGATGCAGAAATTGGAGATTGGTACTCTTTATCTTCTGCTTACTGTGTAAAAGATCTTTCTAGGATGATCTGGAAGGTTTTCAGTGCCTGTTTTGTAAACTTTCAATTTTTTTTAATAGAACAATTTTATTTTTTCCTATTTTTCCAAGAAGACAATGAAGTCAATTCTGAAGTGCTAAATTCTTCTGTCTATAAAATGTTATAAACATGTTAGAACCAAATAATAATAATTTTTGTAAATGCCCTTGGGTAAGTTACTCTCTTAGAGAACTGTTGTGCCCTTCTTGGTAACAAGTTATGCATTTTTCATGTGAGTTGCTTTTCACTTAAAAAAAAAGTGTGTACAACAGAAAAGACAGCCTTGTCCAATCAATATGCTGAGCTAATTCCTGTCATCATTAACTGGATAGGAAGCACAGGAAGCCGCCTGTCAGTATGCCTTAGGGCCGCAGATGCAGTTTGAGGTTTAAAGGAGAGAAATGGAGAGATTTTACTATGTTGAAGAACGGTCTGTCATCCCTGAGCCGGATTTTATTTACCGTTTTATAAACAAAACGTGAGCCTTTTCATTTCTCAATCTTCCATATAAGCAATCCAGAAAGTGGGAATGAAAGTGATTTTCTTGTTTTTCTCTAATTATTTGGAATTCATAATAGTACAGTTGAGTTTCACGCATCCCTTCCCACAGATTCTAACCAGAGGCTGCTGTGTCCTGGGTGCTGTGGGTATAGAGCCCCCGCTGAGTCCAGTGTGGGCGGCAGAGACACATCCAAAAGCCCCCAGGAAGTTTAACATTACCGGCTCAGCTGAGGGCTGTGGAAGAATAGTTTCTGGTGATTTAAGTAAAAAAGATTTTTAACATACCAGATAGAAACATGCTCCAATGATGTCAACATGATTTGGGTTAGGTTATTAAATTGTTCTTTTAATGTTCTTTTTAAAAAAGATTTGGTCTCGATATAAACATACTTGCCTAATATTTTTCAGCTAGTTCACACAGGCATTCAATTTGTGTTCCTAAGCTGGCCCTGGTTCCTCTTCTTGCTCAGAGGCTGGAAGAACTTGCCATACTGCCACATCATGTTTGGGTAAATATAGTTACACTGTGTTGTGTAAATACAGTTCCCAGTGCGGTTGTGAACGGTTCTGCCAATAAATATTTATTGCTTTGATCTGAGTTTGATAATCAAACTGAGATTTAAAACGCAGTGGCCTGGGAAGGATCAAAGGCAGTTTTAAGGATGCATTCCCTGTCCCTTCAGTCCGCAGGTCTTCTTGGTGGTTGCTGGGAGGTGGGGTGGGGGTGACGTGGTCGTGCCCCTTAGCCACAGTTCTGCATTCTGCAGTTTCAGTTACTTGAGGCCAACCATGGTATGAAAATATTAAAAGGAAAATTCCAGAAATAATTCACAGGTTGTAACTGTTCACCCTTCTGGGGAGCGTGGTGAAATCTGGCGCCGCCTGCTCTGCCCGGCCTGGGACTGAACCCTCCCTTTGTCCAGGTTCTCCAGGCTGCGGGCGCTCCCTGCTCTTTGGTCACTTAGGGCCCTCTCGGTTATTAGATCCACGATCGAGGGTTGCAGTGCTCGTGTGCAAGGAGCCCTGATTTGACTTCGTAATGGCCCCAAAGCACAAGAGCAGTGAGGCAGGGAATGGGGGTTCACCTGACAGAAGCTGTAAGGTGCTTCTTTCAGTGAAAAGTGACAGTTCTTGGCTTAATGAGGAGAGAAAATAGTACGTTCATGTTGCCGAGATCTCCAGGCACATCAAATCTTCTATCTGTGACATTGGGAACAGCATATTGTGATGATGATTCTATTTTATTAGTTGTTAATCTGTTACTGGGCCTAATTTATACATAAACTTATTCAGGCATATGTGTGCACAGGGTAAACATCGTGTACATAGGGTTTGGTACTATTTCGGTTTCAGGAATCACCTGGGTTCTTGGAGGTACCCCCTGAGGATAAGGGAACATTGCGTACATAGGGTTGGTTGCTCAGTTTCAGGAACTCCCTGGGGTTTTGTAGGTACCCCCAAGGATAAGGGGATGCTGCACTCACACCATTGCACACCTTATTCTGCCACGTGTCAGCCAGGTGTTGCCCCGGCTGGAACACTGTGGCTCGTTCTAGCTGTGCTTTAAAAAAGCCTGGTGACACACCTGCTCTGCCAGGCTGCACGGTGAACCTGCAGCAGGGCCTCCCAGGGACAATTTGGCCAAGCTGGCAGCAGGTGCCCCTGGCTTAGAGGCTGAGGGTGGCACACTCACCTCTTCCCTACTGCCTGGCCCTACAGGTGTTTGAACACGTGACCCTGATGGAAGATAGAAAGCAGCAGGAAAGACAGTCCCAGTTATCAAGGCATTTTAACCTAAGGTCATGGGTCTCGTGCTTATGAAGTCTGTGTGTGTTGTAAGTGCAGAGCTCCCAAAGCCCTCCTTCTCCTCTGCCCCAGCTCGGGGGCATGGGCTTCTGGGCCCACAGAAAGCTTGGGATCTGCACTGCGGAGGCTGTGGTGTTTCTCCATCATTCCTGATGCCCGATGCTGACATTAGGAAATCAGTCTCTGAAGCTGAGAGGCGGTTTCTGAGAGTATCAGCTGTGACTTGAAAGGCTGCTGTTGGAAAGACAGCAGCAGACTGCCAGGCCTGCGTGAGAATTGTCTCTACAGGCCCCCGAGACTGCTGTGTGCCTGATTTAAAAACACTTGTTTATAGGATGTGCCTTCAGTCCCAGCCATGGTTCAGAGACCACGATGAACTCCATAGGATACTGCTTCATCATTTTCCTCACCGGAAGATAAGAGCTAGCCACAGATGGGGTGTTTTGGGTGTGACACAAGCCGGGAATGTGCAGGAGTGGTTCGTTTTTCTTCATCTTAACTCCTGTGTCCATGTGGTGAAATTCCATTGTGTAAAGTCATGACCTCCAAACCCAGTTATGCTCAACTAAGTTCCACGGAATAATTTGGTTCAAGATCATACAACTGCACACATCACAAGCAGAAAGTATCTGTTTACCAATGCTCACGTTAGGACGGACAGCCCTCCAGGAGTGGGGTGGAGGCCGCAGCACTCAGCCACGTGAGGCCTTCCACAGTGTGTGGCTCCTGGGCTCGGAGGGAGGCCGGCGGTGGCAGTGACCCATCCTTTTCTGGTAACTTCTTAGGGGCAAAGAATAAAACCATTCTTCGGTTCGCTCCGTTTTCTGCCTATAATTTCAAAAAGCATTTGACACAGAGCAGAAAAGTGCTTCCCCGAGTAGCCCTACGTGGTGGCTGAGCTCCTGTGTCTAGGGAGTTGAGCAGAAAGATCTTCTTCCTTCGGGATAATTTCTGTCTGCATGTCTTACCATGCCTGATTATAGCAAATCCCAGGTACACATTATATAACAACAGCTTATAACAACGTTGTAAACCAAAAACAAAAATCTAAGTCCCCAACTGATGGAATGGACTGCCTCTTGGCCAAGGGGACCCCAAGGACACCAGAAAGGCAAGTTCAGGCCATGATGGGAAGAGGGGCTCGGATGGGCCTCGTCCTACCCTCCTTCTCCCTTTGGGCCAGCAGTGACATTCAGAGACCCTGAGACTGACAAAACAGACTCTTCATACCAATAAGAGACCAGATTCCAGCCTGGCTCTGGTGCAGCCTTGAATGACAGATAGCAGGCCCCGAGAGGAATTAGTTTACCCCAAAATAGATTTCATTGACATATTTTGAAATGGCCCCGCACAGCTATCTCTTGTGGAGGAAATCTGCATTCTGTAGAGAATCCTCTTCCCGTTCTAGCTCTTTTCTGGGGAGCCTGAACCCTTTTAAGCTCTGGTAAGAGACACCATTTCCTCTCTCTGAAACCTGCTAGCTGGAGGCGCCTGTACATGGAGGAACCTTGGCTCCTGTGACCTCCTTATCTTAACTTCATGCTGACTTCAGCTCTTCATGCAGAGCTTCACTCTTTGAACCAGCCGCCACTCAGGAAATCTCTGAATCCACCTGTGACCTGGAAGCCCCAGCACCCCCTCCTTGAGATGTGGCACCTTTCCAGGCTGAACCAGCACTGCCTTCCAGGTACCGGTTTGTGTCTTTGCCTGTCACTGTCTTCCTAAAATGTGTAAAATCAAGCTGTGCCCCAGCCACCTTGGGCACATGCTCTCAGGACCTCCTGGGGCCATGGTCTTTAACTTTCGCAAAATAAACCCCTAAGTTGATTGAGACCTGTTTCAGATACGTTTGGTTTAAACGTTAAGTTGTGGAAAGAGATGACATATTTTGTTTGGAGTGTTACCAGAAGATGTTACCGTCCTGGAAAGTCACAGCTTGCAGTAGCATGCTTTAGCCGTAGCCCCCCTAAAAGCAGGAGTATCTGTGTGGGGTGATGGAGCCCCAACCCCAGGCGTCCCTGCAGGGTGGTGCCTCTGCATTCACGGTGACGTCGCTCCTGGACGCGTTGCCTCTGACGCCTTCGGGGACCTGGCCTGTACCTTACAGGCTCATGGTTGAGTGTTTATCACGACTCAGCTTCCTTCTGTCTCTCGTCACAGACGGTACACTACACAGTGCACAGTACACAGACGGTGTAGTGGTTTGTAGAAGTTACTGGTGTAGGTGGCTTTGTGGCTTTGTTCCTTATGCATTTCATGGAGCGGGGACATTAGAGTATTTGTTTCCTGATGAAGGGGCTGCTGGGTCTGTCAGGGTGACAGAAAACAGGGTGGTGAGAACTCTGTCTGCTGGGGCCCTACCCTGCCTCCCATCCAGACAGAGTCCCAGGGAGGCCTATGGGCTGTGACTGCCGCAAGCATGGCATTAAAGGAGCCGGAGAGGCCGCTGAATCCCAGGAAGCTGGTGACGTCCTCCCCCCACCCCAGCAGGCTGTGCATTAAGTCACCGCATTCAATGGGTTTTGTTCCCTTGATGGGCTTGTCTGCATGGGGCCCGGGTGACGGTGGGCTGGAAATGCTGAGTCCCATGTTCACACTGGATGGCTACTGAGGTGAATGGGACCCAGACATGTTTTTTTGTGGAATGTCTGCAGCCTAGTTGCTTGTCCCAGAAGATCAATGATAGTGATCACCCTCTGACCACACGCCCACCTCTATCCTTAGCTCAGGGTTGTGCCAGTCTGGGTTGCTAGAGGCCCCGACACCTGCCTCACCCAGATCCCCGGAGGAGGAGCCGATGGTCAGTGGAGCAAGGCGAGGACATCTTGGGGGCCTCCCCACCATGCACTTTTCTTGCAAGTCCTTCAAATGGTGCCTGCTCCTTAGCTGCTGCCTGGCGACTTTGAGGCTTTCATTGAGGTGGGGTGAGTGCACTCAGCAAAGGGCCTTGACAGTGGCTGGTTTTCCTCCCCGTCTCTGGAAGCTTCTCCCCCTGGGCCTTCCAGTCTTGTGTTCTCGCCTGGACAAAGACAGGAGAGGTGGGGAGGAGCTGCTGGGGACGGCCCGGGCCGTCCCTGTGGCCTGGAGGACTGGTGAGTTGTTCTGACAGCCAGGCACGTCCTCCAGGGATGCCTGTGAGGATGCCTGGAATCCCAGCCTCCTTTGCAGGTCCTGGCCTAGGAGGGTTGCCATCCCGCTGGCCCCGCCCCCTCTGGGCTGGCCCCGCCCCTCCGGGCAGGCCCCGCCCCCTCCGGGCAGGCCCCACCTCTTTTCCCTTCCCCTCACTCCATCCCATTCGGGCCCCCTTTCCTTTCCACTCCACATTCTTCTTAGCATGTGCATGGTTAAGATTAAGAAGTGGCCTCTGAGCGAGGAGAACGCACCGAAGTCGCATAAGTAAACTTCACACAGGAAGAAGCATTCAGTCCGATGTTCATGGCGAGAACGAGGCTTGATCTTCTGAATGAGTCACGGGTTTGAGAGAGACCTGAGAAGTAAATCGGAAAAGTGGATTCACTTTGAACAAAATATCTCAGGTGCTAAATACTCCAGTGGGGTATGGAAAATGTCTCTGAGAGTGAAAGCGTCCGACTTACTGGACCATGCCACGGCGTGTTGCAGTGTGGTGTGGCACTTAGTAAGTCAGCAATACAAACTCATTTCATGTCATGAACTCTGAAGGCGGCGCTTTCCTCCCAGCATGGAGCAGGCGGAACCAGGGTCCTCGCCGTCCCGAAGCCGCGGCCTCCTTGCAGGCTGGTGTCCCGCGTTGATCCCTGAGGTGATCACGGGCAGTTTTAGTTCATGAGTGGATTCTAGGGATAGGGTCGGGTCAGATCCCATTGTCACGGGGTTGTAGAAATGGACGCAGCATTTTCCTATGTGCTCTGCTTGAGGAAGGAACAGGGGTGGAGACGGGCTTCTTCAGACGAGGCCGTCTCTGCATCTCCGTGCAGGCTCGTCCAACCTGCCTTATTTTGTTGTTTTTCTGTTTTGTTTTGTTTTAAGCTTTTAGCAGCCTGAAGCCATGGGTTTTGGTTTCTGTCTCTAGTAATAAGCGGAAGAGAGAGATGAGGAAAGGGCTTTACTGGCCCAACCAGAAGCAGGGAGTAAGACCCCATGACTGCATTCTCTCCCTCGGACACCCCTGCTGGAGGGAGAAGCCCCTCACCCAGAGGCTGTCGAAGCGGCACTCCTGGGACCCTCTTTTTCCTGGAGTCTGCTTCCTGCTGAGCTGCATCCTGAAGGGGCGTCCCAGCTGAGTCTCTGTTGCAGCCTCAGGTCAGCAACTGCCTGGCGAAGTCTTCAGGGCCAGGGTCCACGTGGGGCATCCATCATGTGCCTGCATCAGTCTCCCTGGAAGGGGAGGGGAAGGCGGAGGGTTTTGCTCACCGGCTCCCCCAACCCCCCAGGGGCAGAGCGCCTGAGGGAGTCCACCTCTTCCCTCCATGTTCACTGCACTGAAAGCTGACGCAGGTGCCCAGACCTGTAGGAAATACACTTTGAGCAGGAATTCCTGAGCAGAAAGGATATGGGGGTGCCAGGGCCCCCTGTGGGAAGGTGGAGAGGATATGGGGGTGCCAGGGGCCCGTGTGGGAAGGTGGGGAGGATGTGGGCATGTTGGAAGCCCCTGTGTGAAGGTGGGGAGAATGTGGGGGTGTTGG
>PVKP010040015.1:0-19755 GCA_004027715.1 Plecturocebus donacophilus
TGAACATTCGTGTGCATGTGTCTTTACAGTAGAACAATTTATAATCCTTTGGATATATACCCAGTAATGGGATTGCTGGGTCAAATGGAATTTCTATTTCTAGGTCCTTGAGGAATTGCCACACTGTCTTCCACAATGGTTGAGCTAATTTAAACTCCCAACAGTGTGAAAGTGTTCCTATTTCTCCACATCCTCTCCAGCATCTGTTGTCTCCAGATTTTTTAATGATCGCCATTCTAACTGGCGTGAGATGGTATCTCAATGTAGTTTTGATTTGCATTTCTCTAATGACCAGTGATGATGAGCACTTTTTCATATGTTCGTTGTCCTCATATATGTCTTCTTTTGTAAAGTGTCTGTTCATATCCTTCACCCACTTTTAAATGGGCTTGTTTGTTTTTTTCTTGTAAATGTGTTTTAGTTCTTTGTAGATTCTGGATATTAGCCTTTTGTCAGATGAGGAGGTTGCAAAAATTTTTTCCCATTCTGTTGGTTGCCAGTTCACTCTAATGATTGTTTCTTTTGCTGTGCAGAAGCTGTGGAGTTTGATTAGGTCCCATTTGTCTATTTTGGCTTTTGTTGCCAATGCTTTTGGTGTTTTGGTCATGAAGTCCTTGCCTATGCCTATGTCTTGAATGGTTTTGCCTAGGTTTTCTTCTAGAGTTTTTATGGTGTTAGGGCTTAGGTTTAATTCGTTAATCCATCTGGAGTTAATTTTAGTGTAAGGTGTCAGGAAGGGGTCCAGTTTCTGCTTTCTGCACATGGCTAGCCAGTTTTCCCAACACCATTTATTAAACAGGGAATCCTTTCCCCATTGCTTGTTTTTGTCAGGTTTGTCAAAGATCAGATGGTTTTAGATGTGTGGCATTGCCTACGAGGTTTCTGTTCTGTTCCATTGGTCTATATTTCTGTTTTGGTATCTGTACCATGCTGTTTTGATTACTGTAGCCTTATAATATAGTTTGAAGTGCAGTAGTGTGGTGCCTCCAGCTTTGTTCTTTTTGCTTAGAATTGACTTGGCTATACGGGCTCTCTTTTGGTTCCATATGAAGTTTAAGGTGGTTTTTTCCAGTTCTGTGAAGAAGGTCACTGGTAGCTTGATGGGGATAGCGTGGAATCTGTAAATTACTTTGGGCAGTATGACTATTTTCACGATATTGATTCTTCTTAACCATGAGCATGGAATGTTTCTCCATCTGTTTGTGTCCTCTCTTATTTTGTTGAGCAGTGGTTTGTAGTTCTCCTTGAAGAAGTCCTTTACATTCTTTGTTAGTTGTATTCCTAGGTATTTTATTCTTTTTGTAGCAATTGTGAATGGCAGTTTGTTCTTGATTTGGCTCTCTTTAAGTCTGTTATTGGTATATAGGAATGCTTGTGATTTTTGCACATTAATTTTGTATCCTGAGACTTTGCTGAAGTTGCTTATCAGTTTCAGGAGATTTTGGGCTGAGACAATGGGGTCTTGTAAATATACAATCATGTCGTCTGCAAATAGAGACAATTTGACTTCCTCCTTTCCTATTTGAATATCCTTTTTTCTTTTTCTTGCCTGATTGCTCTGGCTAGAACTTCCAATACTATATTGAATAGGAGTGGTGAGAGAGGGCATCCTTGTCTAGTACCAGATTTCAAAGGGAATGCTTCCAGTTTTTGCCCATTCAGTATGATATTGGCTGTGGGTTTATCGTAAATAGCTTTTATTATTTTTGAGATACATTCCATCAATACCTAGTTTATTGAGAGTTTTTAGCATAAAGGGCTGTTGAATTTTGTCAAAGGCCTTCTCTGCATCTATTGAGGTAATCATGTGGTTTTTGTCTTTGGTTCTGTTTATGTGGTGGATTACATTTATAGACTTACGTATGTTGAACCAGCCTTGCATCCCTGAGATGAAGCCTACTTGATCATGGTGGATAAGCTTTTTGATGTGCTGTTGCAATTGGTTTACCAGTATTTTATTGAAGATTTTTGCATCTATGTTCATCATGGATATTGGCCTGAAGTTTTCTTTTCTTGTTGAGTCTCTGCTGAGTTTTGGTATCAGGATGATGTTGGTCTCATAAAGTAATTTGGGAAGGATTCCCTCTTTTTGGATTGTTTGGAATAGTTTCAGAAGGAATGGTACCAGCTCCTCTTTGTATGTCTGGTAGAATTCAGCTGTGAACCCATCTGGACCTGGGCTTTTTTTGGGTGGTAGGCTATTAATTGCTGCCTCAACTTCTGCCCTTGTTATTGGTCTGTTCAGGGCTTTGACTTCTTCCTGGTTTAGGCTTGGGAGGATGCAAGTGTCCAGGAATTTATCCATTTCTTCCAGGTTTACTAGTTTATGTGCATAGAGTAGTTTGTAATAATCTCTGATGATGGTTTGTATTTCTGTGGAATCTGTGGTGATATCCCCTTTATCATTTTTTAGTGCATCCATTTGATTATTCTCTTTTCTTTTTTATTAATCTGGCTAGTGGTCTATTTTGTTGATCTTTTCGAAAAACCAGCTCCTGGATTTATTGATTTTTTGAAGAGTTTTTTATGTATCTCCTTCATTTCTGCTCTGTTTTTAGTTATTTCTTATCTTCTACTAGGTTTTGAGTTTTCTTTATATTGTTCCTCTAGCTCTTTCAATTTTGACGATAAGGTGTCGATTTTAGATCTTTCCTTGCTTCTCATGTGGGCATTTATTGCTATATATTTTCCTCTAGACACTGCTTTAAATGTGTCCCAGAGATTCCGGTATGTTGTGTCATTGTTCTCATTGGTTTTGAAGAATATCTTTATTTCTGCCTTCATTTCATCGTTTATCCGGTCAACATTCAAGAGCCAGTTGTTCAATTTCCATGAAGCTGTGCAGTTCTGAGTGAGTTAGTTTCTGAATTCTGAGTTCTAACTCTATTGCACTGTGGTCTGAGAGACTGTTTGTTATGATTTCTGTTCTTTTGCATTTGCTGAGGAGTGATTTACTTCCAATTATGTGGTCAATTTTAGAGTAGGTGTGATGTGGTGCTGAGAAGAAAGTATATTCTGTGGATTTGGGGTGGAGAGTTCTGTAAATATCTATTAGGTTTGCTTGGTCCAGGTCTGAGTTCAAGTCCTGGATATCCTTGTTAATTTTCTGTCTCATTGATCTAATATTAGCAGTGGGGTGTTAAAGTCTCCCACTATTATTGTGTGGAAGTCTAAGTCTCTTTGTAAGTCATTAAGAACTTGCTTTATGTATCTGGGTGCTCCTGTATTGGGTGCGTATATATTTAGGATCATTAGCTCTTCTTGTTGCATTGATCCTTTTACCATTATGTCATGTCCTTCTTTGTCTCTTTTGATCTTTGTTGGTTTAAAGTCTATTTTATCAGAGACTAGAATTGCATCTCCTGCTTTTTTTTTTTTGCTCTCCATTTGCTTGGTAAATCTTCCTCCATCCCTTTATTTTGAGCCTTTGTGTATCCTTGCATGTGAGATGGGTTTCCTGGATACAGCACACCGATAGGTTTTGGCTTTTTATCCAATTTGCCAGTCTGTGTCTTTTGATTGGGGCATTTAGCCCATTTACATTTAGGGTTAATATTGTCATGTGTGAATTTGATCCTGCCATTTTGATGGTAGCTGGCTCTTTTGCCCATTAGTTGATGCAGTTTCTTCATTGTGTTGATGCTATTTACCATTTGGTATGTTTTTGGAGTGGCTGGTACTGGTTGTTCTTTTCTATGTTTAGTGCTTCTTTCAGGGGCTCTTGTAAAGCAGGCCTGGTGGTGATGAAATCTCTGAGTAATTGCTTGTTCGTAAAGGATTTTATTTTTCCTTCACTCATGAAGCTTAGTTTGGCTGGATATGAAATTCTTGGTTGAAACTTATTTAAGTATGTTGAATGTTGGACCCCACTCTCTTCTGGCTTGTAGGGTTTCTGCTGAGAGATCTGCTGTGAGTCTGATGGGCTTCCCTTTGTGGGTAACCCGACCCTTCTCTCTGGCTGCCCTTAGCGTTTTCTCCTTCATTTCAACCCTGGTGAATCTGATGATTATGTGCCTTGGGGTTGCTCTTCTTGAGGAATATCTTTGTGGTGTTCTCGGTATTTCCTGGACTTGAATATTGGCCTGCCTTGCTAGGTTGGGGAAGTTTTCCTGGATAATATCCTGAAGAGTATTTTCCAGCTTGAATTCATTCTCTCCCTCACATTCAGGTACACCTATCAAACGTAGATTAGGTCTTTTCACATAGTCCCATATTTCTTGGAGACTTTGTTCATTTCTTTTTACCCTTTTTTCTGTCATCTTGCCTTCTCGTTTTATTTCATTGAGTTGGTCTTCGACCTCTGATATCCTTTCTTCTGCTTTGTCAATTCAGCTGTTGAAACTTGTGTATGCTTCTTGAAGTTTTCATGTTGTGTTTTTCAGTTCCATCAATTCACTTATATTCCTCTATAAGCTGTTTATTCTCATTAGCATTTCATCAAATCTTCTTTCAACGTTCTTAGTTTCTTTGCATTGGGTTACAGCATGTTGTTTGAGCTCAGAGAAATTTCTTATTACCCACCTTCTGAAGCCTGTTTCTGTCAATTCATCAAGCTCATTCTCCATCCAGCCTTGTTTCCTTACTGGTGAGGAGTTGTGATCCCTTGGAGGAGGAGAGGCTTTCTGGTTTTGTGTGTTTTCATCCTTTTTGCGCTGGCTTCTTCCCATCTTTGTGGATTTATCTATCTGTCATCTTTGTAGTTGTTGACTTTCAGATGGGGTCTCTGATTGGACGTCCAGTTTGTTGATGATGAAGTTATTTCTTTCTGTTTCTTAGTTTTCCTTCTAACAGTCAGGCCCCTCTGCTGTAGGACTGCTGAGGTCCACTCCAGGCCCTGCTTGCCTGGGGATCACCTGCAGCCGCTGCAGAACAGTAAGGGTCGCTGCCAGTTTCTTCTTCTGCTATCTTTGTCCCAGCAGGATACCCACCAGATGTCAGTCTGAGCTCTCCTTTATGAGGTGACTCTTTGGATATACAGGGGTCAGGGAGCTGCTTGAGGAGACAGTCTGTCCTTTATAGGAGCTCAAGTTTTGAGCTGTGAGCTCCGTTGTTCATTCAGAGCTGCTAGGCAGGTACGTTTAAGTCTGTTGCAGCAGAACTTATAAACGCCTTTTCCTCCCCCCAACAGATGCTCTGTCCCAGGGAGTTAGGGCTTTATTTATAAGTTTCTGTCATGCTGCTGCCTTTTTTCAGGGCTGCCCTGCCCAGCAAGGAGGCAGCCTTGTCACAGTCTGCCTGCAGAGGCTTTACTGAGCTGCTGTGGGCTCCGCCCAGCTGCCGTGTGAACTTTCCTGCAGTCCTTTTTATATGGGTATAGTTAGAACTGCCTTGGCAATGGCGGCCCACCTCTATAATAGCAGACTCTCTCTGTAATGGCAGGCTGCCTTGGCAATGGCGGGCTGCCTCAGCAATGGCAGACTACCTCCGTAGTGGTGGACTGCCTTGGTAATGGCAGACGCCCCTCCCCCACAGAGTGGGACCATCCAGGGTTCAGCTGTGCTTGCTGTGAACCTCTCAATCCAGAGCATTTTAGATTGCTGTTTTTTGTGGGGGTGGGACCAGCCGAGCCTGATCACCTGGCTCCCTGCCTCAGACCCCTTTTTTTTTTTTTTCAGTTGAACAGGCGACTCTGTCTCCCAGGCTTTCCAGTCGCCTGTTGAAAAGGTGCCAGGATCTGTGTGATTTCCCACACAGCGACCCACTGTGCTGGCTGAAACAGCCGCGCTGAGATTCGTGGCACTTTTTTGCCCAGGAATCTCTTGGTCTGGCTTCCTGTTTCAGTCCCCTTCTTATCAGTTGAATGGGTGACTCTGTCTCCCACGAGCTCTAATCGCCAGCTAAAACGGTGCCTGGACCCATGTATTTTGTGCAGAGACCCACTGCGCTGGCCAAAACAGCTGCACTGGCGACCCATGGGGCTCCTCTGCCTGGGAATCTCCTGGTCTGTGGGCAATAAAAATCCGTCTGGAAATGTGGCGTCCACTCACCCTCCACACTTTCGCTGGGAGCTGCAATTGTGAGCTGCTCCTAATCAGCCATCTTGGATCCCCTGACCTTCTTTTCTTTTTTTTTTTTAATGGCAGTGCCTGGATCCTAGCCTTAGAGATTTCTGAATTCGCTAATCTGGGCATAGCCAGGGGTCCCAGATGCTTCTAATGGGAAATCAAGACTGAGACTCACTGTCAGAACAAGGCATCCCAAGTGTGGTGGGGGAGTTGAGAGGGGGCCAGAATCACCTTCTCAGCACCCACACCAGACCCTCTGAATTAGGATGGCTGGGAGGGGCCCAGGCACCTGCATTTTGTATGCCCCCCCCAGCATTGGGGTAGGCCTAGACTGGATGCCCGATGGTAGGGGCCCTGGTGGGGAGGCCCTGGGACCAGAGGACAGGGCCCCAGGAAGGAAGAAGAACATAGAAAAGGTGTGGAAGATGGGCATGTCCTATTTTTAAATAATTTGAAATGGAACCTTTATTCATTTCCTATCTTATTTTCTTCCCTCGCTCACTTAGTTTCCTGTTCCAGGACCCAGAATCCAAGATAATGCTCTTAGAACCACTCTTTAGTCTCATTAGACACATAGTAGATGCTCAGTAAATATTGACTGAAGGAAGTACGGGTAAACTCTGGTGGGGTATCCTGGAAACATAACTACTGATAACTGCTACTGCTACTGAACTATGTGGGAGAGTGATGAAATGTGTTTCCAAGCTCTAATAGCCAATTTCCAATGAACTTTTGATAAGCAGCCCATTTGTTAAGTTTGAGTGTATATGAGTATGTGTGTGTGTATGTGAGAGAGAGAGGGCAGGGTTGTGGGAGAGAGAGTTCTGCTCTGGATGAACCCAGCGGGGGATTTGTCCTTGGGGATCTGCCCTGAGATTTGCCATGGGGCACCCAGATTGATATTCCCAGTGGGGCATTTATGGAGATGGCAAAGCAGAACAAGGTCGGGATAGGAGGGCCTGAGTGGCTGTTAAGGAAAGAAGCAGCTGGGAGAAGCCAAAGAAGGCTGACGGGTCTAGGGCAACAGGGCCAGGAGTTGGAGTGTGGCTCTAGGGGAACTGGGGGTCCAGGATGGAGCTGTGAAGTACCCAGAGCATCAGGGCGCCTTGCACATGACCTTGCCGAGGTGTGCAAGAGCAACCCCAGCAGGTCAAAGGTTCCAAGCAGGAAAGTGATGGATGCAGCTGGAAGGGCAGAGCTGTGGGACAGAGGCCATGAGGTCACGGGGACCAGGAGGTCACTGGCAGCCTGGACCCCCTAGGCCCCAGCCAGCTCATGGCAGTCACTCTCTCTCCATGTTTGCTGTGGGAGAGAAGAAGGGCTGGTCTCCACTGGGAGCAGGCAGATCCAGGAGGGCATTGGGCTGGAAAAATGGCCTTCCTGCCTTCTCACAGTGTGAAATTTGGGCAGCAGCAGCCAACAGGAATCCCAGGGGGTGCGGTTTTCAGGAGGATTTCAGATCTCAATTTGATTCTTGCCACAACCCCCCATCATCCCTCCCCCTCCCCACCCTGCCCCCATGCCAGCATTAGTGAGGAAATAGGTAAAAAGCTGAAAGAGAGAGAAGCAGGGTGGGTCTGGAAACCTGGGCAGAGTCTTCCCTTCTGTGAGCCTCTGGAAAGCTCAAGAGGCAGACAGTGTTCTCGTGGGGATACTACAGTCAGCCTGCTCCAGTGAGTCCCTCCCTCTCCCTGGGACAGCCACTGAACTCAGAGTAGGGGGCTTAGAGGAGACCCCCCAGTCCCTGACTGCCCTGTCCCAGGCTGGGCTGTCTGTACTGAAGTCAGGCTGTCAGCTCTGCAGGAAACTCTGGCCTCTGACTGGAGGCTGTCTTTGTCCCCAAAGTCTCAGCCCTACTTCTTACTGATGGAGTTCTCCGGAGAGGGGGTCATTCACAAGGGAGGTGACACTGATGGCCTTGGGGGAGGGGGCTGTCCCTGACCACACAGGGTGACAGTGATTAAATGCACCAGCAGCTGGGCCATCAGGGTCCTCCCTGCTGCTAATTTGGGTCAATTAAGCCAATTTGTCTTTGTTGACTTGAAGTCTCTTCTCTGTAATGGCTCTGGCCCCTCTGGGGCTTCAGAGGGAAGAGAAGCGGGAGGAGGCAGTCCTCTGGCTACATGGCTACCTCTCCCCACCCCAAAGCCCCAGGCTCAGGGACCTTCCTCAACCTTGCGACCCTCTCATTGTCCTGCTGGAGGGCCTCCACAGCTGTCATCCCTGCAGATGCTTCAGGGTTAATCTCCACAGATGAGCAATTAGGGCTCCTCCAGAGAAGGTGCTACTCCAAGTTAGTGGGAGACGGGGACACCAAACCCACCATTTGGAATCACAGTCTGGTGTTCCTCTCCCTGTACCATTTGACCTCTCCAGTCTCCGCAAGACCCTGGGTCCATGGTCTGGCCCCTTGGCAGTCCTGCTGCCATGGTCCCCTACAGGGTTCCAGGGAACACCGTTTAAAAACCTATTCATCAGCCTATTAGGCTCCATCTGGCACCCAAAAAAGAGGGGAGGCAGGGACCAAAAAATGATGTCTCCAGAGAGAGAGAGACAGCTGCCTCCGTGTGGCCTCCCAGTCTAGGAGAGGACAGAGTCTGAAACAAACAATCATGCTGCCTCTAAGCTGGCTCTTGTGTTCCACTGTCCCCAGACCTGGCCCGGCCCACAAAGGAGATTGAGACAGCAGCCTATTGAGCACAGGTCAGAGATGAGGCTGACACAAGTCTCTGTCCATTCTGAGTCCCCCTCCACTTCTCTGGGCCTCAGTTTACCCATCCCTGGCATCACAGGGGCTGAAGAGGAAGGTAGCACTAGGCCTCTGCACTGTTACATCTGGAGACTTGGCCTGAAGAGGACTGGGGTGGAGGAGCAGGCTTTTGTCCCTTGTAGCCTAGGAGATGTGCTCCCTCTCTGTCTCCATTCTTGACAGGTGAGAGCAGGTGGGACATGTTGTCACACTGGAAACTGGCATGGACAGGAAGACCCAGAACTTCAGCATCCTCTGTAGGAGGCTGCAGCTTAGATTTCATCCCCATAGAGCCAATCTAGCAGAGGAAGGTCTTTGCCCAGGGCAGTGGGGTCAAAAGGAAGGAGCTGTGGTTTCTGGGGAAGAAGAGAACCCAGGAGCGCACAGGATTAGTGTCCACAGAATTAGCTGATGAGCTTCCCTTTCAAACTCCACAAGATAACTTCCTTAACCCATCTGTGACTCGAATCATTGGCGCCAAAGGCAGAAGTTGGAAAAGCAGGTCCAAGTGGGATGGAAATAAGTGGACTGTCGTTGCAAAGAGAGATGCCAGTCGCCTCTTTGAGATCTTCCTGGAGGTGCTGGTGTCAAACACCAGAGCCAGCTGCGTGGGGCTGGGAGGTGGCATTGCGTCCCAGGGCAGAAGCTGTGTCCTCCCAGCCTAGGTCTGTCTTACACAGGAAGGGGGTCATCTCCTGGTGTTAATTCACTTGCAGTAAGTCATCTTCGTGGCTGCATCTAGGCTGACAGAAAGTGGGATGGGCAGGATCAGGCTGCGAGATAGTGATGTCTGGAGGAGACCCTGACCTCCTAGCCATCCTCCTGGGGTATAAGCCAGTGTCTGTGTCAGATGTGTGTAACCTCAGATTCCTCCGCTGCACTGTCAGGGTGTCTAAGGCAAGAACCTGGAGGGTAACAGACTCACAGACCACTCGGACCCCTAGAAGGAACCTGAAGGAGAGGCTGGCTCAACCCCCTTTTATTATTACTGGTGGGGAAACTGAGGCCAGATGGTTCCTCCCCATCCCTAGTTAGCACACTGTGCAGATGTGCTCCACAAAGGCTAGAGCATGACTCCCAGGCTCAACTGAGCACGGCTTTCCTAGTCATACTTCAGAACCTCCATGCCCTGCCAGCGACTGCAGGAAGAGGGGCTCTGTGCCATAGCTGCTCCTGCATGGGGATCCAGCACACAGAGGACATAGTGGTGTCAGGCAGCGATGCTGCGTGGACCTGGGTCTGGACCCTAGAGGGCACCCTCAGAGGCCATTCCTTCCCTGTGTGGGCACTGGCAGGGTCCTCCTCTGGCCAGCTTTTTCCTCTGAGTATTTCCGTCCTCCCCTCCCTGAGCGCTGCCTTCTCAGCCTTATGGTAGCTCCTCTGCAGTGGCCACCACCCTTAGTGATGTGCCCTTGTGGGCCCCCATCCCTGGCCATCTCGGCCACACTCACTGTCTGAGCTGTAACTGGCCACTTGTCCACCGTCTCCTGTGGGCATCAGCCCCCTCCCCCACCAGGCCTGCTCCCTTCTTTCATCTCCCTCCCTCCCTCAGTGGAGCTGACCTCCCTCCACCCAGAGACCAAAGCAGGACAACTGCACCCCGCTCTTCCTCCTGCCCTGGAGGCCCCTTGGACTGCGCTGCTTTAGAGTAACAGCAACAGTAAGCTTCTTCCTGAGTGCGGGCATTGTTCTAAGGGCTTCGTTTAATCCTCACAACAGTCCTTACACTGTCTTCACTTCACAAGCTCAGAGAAGGCAGTAACATCACACAGCACTGATACCAGTTGGGCTGGGGCCAAGTGCAGACAGGGTCTGAGCTCTTCAGAATGGTTTCCCTCCTTCTTTGCTGCTCCTGGCTGTTCAGGCCTCCGCATCTCTCTCCTGGACCACGACAGCTGCGTCCTGAGCGCTCCCCCTAGTCTTAGTCCATCCCCTGCACACCATCCACCAAGAGAGCCCATTCCAAAATGAAAATCAGACCATGTCACCAGCATCCGTCCACCTTTGATAGCTTCCATCTCCCACTGCCTGTGTGGAGGACGAGGTCCTCCCAGCTCCTCATGGCAGCCTCCAAGGCCTCTGCAATCTGACCTTGCCTGTTCTCCCGTCAGCACCTTTGTCTTGTCCTCTGCCTCCCACATGTGCACGCTCTGCCCCCTCCCCCCACTCAGATAACCAGCAGCGCCTGAGCTCATGGAGCCCCTCATCCCCTGCTGGCCCCTTGTTCTGCCTGGCTGACTCCTGCCACTCTTCCAGCTGAGGACCTGCAGGCTTCCTGTTCTGCGCCTGGAGCATCTCCACTAGTGGCCTGTGGGTCTGTCCCACTCAGAGACCAACTTTGACCTCTCTGTGCCCCTCCCCCCGACAGTAAGCCCTTGAGGGACTGAAGAAAGGGAAAGAATGCATTTTGAGGAAGATGAAGTCCAAAGTCTAATGAGAATGATTTATTATTAATAGCAACAGCTAAAGTTTATTACTGAGCACCTCTGTGCCAGGTGCTGCACTTCCTCTTCACGGCAGCCCCATGAGCTGGATGTTACTCTTGTCAGCACTTTAATGGACAGGTGGCTGAGGATCAGCAAGGTTAAGCAACTTTCTTAAGGTCACACAGCTGGAAAGAGGCAGGACTGGAATTCAAAGCCTCAAAGCCAGGTTTATCTGAGTCCAAAACTTAAGCTGGAGACCTTTCTGTAACCCACCTGCCAAAGCTGTCCAGAATAACTGGGTGATCCTGGACGGGGCCTGTGGATGCGTAGCCTGCACTGAGAGGGAGGTGTCTGTCCTCCACTTCCTGAAGAGCTGCTTGTATTTTCTTATGTAATCGGCCATGAAGTCCTAAGTGAGTAGATTCAGGTCCCTTGTCACCAACTGTCACACAGGCTGTTGGGGCCCTCAGAGCATGAACTGTGTAATGAGTGAGGCTCAGCCCAGCTCCAGAACCATGTGGTGCTTCAAAGCTGGGCCCAGGAAAGGCATTTTCTTTTGGAATAAGAGGGTCAGGTGTGCTCAGCACCTGCCTCAGGGTGAGGTCAGCCAGGAGGGGTGGACCCTTCTAAGCTAGCTCCTATGGAAGGCCTTCCCTCCGCATGCAGAACAGGCCCCACTGAGCCAGCCTCCCCCAAGCACCCCCAGCATCACAGCATCCTGACCCCACCCTGCTGTCCTGCTTGGGCTGAAGACAGGGAACTGTCCTGTGGCTCTCGTAAGCCATAGCCTTGCCTACAGGCAGAGGAAGGGCTGAGATTATCCTTCAAAGCCTCCCACCACTGTCAGCACCAGGATTCTGAGCATCTAGGAAAAAAGATTTATTAGCTATTGCCATGACAATACCACAAAACAAACCATCCCCAAATCCCATGGCCTGAAACAGTGAGCATTTATTTCTCGTGAGTCGATCAGATGTCTGGGGTTTGGCTGCTCTAGGCTGGGGTCAGCCGGCTAGACTCCCAGCTGCTGATGTGGCCTTGGTCTGGTCATGCTTCTTTCCTCTACTTTAGAGCCAATGCTACTTGAGATGTATTCTTCTTGCGGCAAAAAGGCTCAACTGTGCGAGCACGTTTCCAACCTCTACGTTCATCCCATTCACTAAAATCTCATTGCCTAAAGCAAGTCCCATGACTGAGCCTCAAATCAGGAGGTGGAGAAGTCGATTCCACCCAACATAGGGCCATGGCAGGAGCGTAGCTATGTCATACTATTCTAGAACAGTGGGAAGAATTGAGACCGGGCTGGGTGCAGTGGCTCACGCCTGTAATTCTAACACTTTGGGAGGCTGAGGCAGGGTGGATCACCAGGTCAGGAGTTCGAGACCATCCTGGCCAACATGGTGAAACCCTATCTCTACTAAAAATACAAAAAATTAGCTGGGCATGGTGGCGGGCACCTGTAATCCCAGCTACTTGGGAGGCTAAGGAAGGAGAATCACTTGAACCGGGGAGGCAGAGGTTGCAGTGAGCTGAGATCATGCCGCTGCACTCCAGCCTGGGCAACAAGAGCAAAACTCCATCTCAAAAAGTAAATAAATAAAAATAAAAAATAAAAGAATTGAGACCGATAGTTCAGTCTACCACACAGGAAGAGAGTAGTCCAGAAGTCAGAACTGGAAAGGGGCTGAGAGGTCACAAGCATAGACACTGAGGCCCAGGGAGGAGAAGAGACATGTCCAGTCACACAGCAAGAGCTGGGCAGAACTAGGAGAACCACACATGCTCAGAGTTCTAGATTCGTTCTGCCCCACAGCTCTACCTCTCCTTCGCCCTCAGGCACTTCTGGAAGGCCCAGTCCCTGGACGAGGGGTGCCTGTCGAGGCATAAGCCCAGTCTCATACTGAGACCATGGTTCTTACGTAGGTCCCCTGGCAAGTTGGAGGAGCTGGGCCACCCAGGGTTGGGGCGGTGGTGTGCCATTCCTGAACCCAGAACCTCCACGAATGAGCAGGTAGACATGGCTGCTTCAGTTTTCCCAGCTCCAACCCCATGTGCCGTGCCTGACTGCACTTCCTCTGCCCATAGCATAGTACAGGGGCCCTCCTCTCCCCACTCACCTGCTCCCTCTCTCTTCCTTTCCTGGCCTCTTTTTTTCTTCCTCGGCCTTCCTCACCACAGGCAGCAGCTCCGAAGAATGGCAGCCTCCTAGAATCTCACAGCTGGAAAATCATCCGGGCCAACCAGCTGCCAGTGCTGAAGGCCCTGCACGGCATCCCTGATGGGAATCAATCAGCTTCAGGTGGCTAGGATCCTTCCTGGGACAGGGAGCTCAGTACGCTACAAGGCAGCTCCTTCCATTACTGGGCAGCACTGACCCTGAGAATTACTAACCCACTTTTAGTTCCAAGACAGCCTTCCCCAAATTTCCATTCACTGATCTTAGCTCCACCAATATTTAGGGAAAACTTACTGTGTAAAAGCTGTGGACCGAGATTACAGAATTAGGGTCACTGTGCACCTCCTCAAGTGCCCACAGACCACAGGAGGAGACAGACACAGCAACGTGGTGCAGGGTGACATGGGCTTGGGCAGAGAAGGATGGGGAATGAGGGTTGTCTTGGGGAGGACCCCTATTCTTCCTGCAGCAACAAACAGGTCCTTTCCCAAAGGAAAACGCTGCTCCTCTTTTCACAATATTTCAAACTCCAATGTGCAGGATTTTATTCTTCACACCAAGCAATTCTCCAGTTCTCTGTGGCCACGAGATGGGTGTCCACAATTCAGTTTAATTTGGATATTAACTGCCTGGAGTTAATACAGACTCTACAGGTTAAAGGCTCAGTCCCACAAGACTTGCTGCCCATTTCAGATGCCAATTGCAAGGATTGAGGTACCAATCCAGGTATCACAATTCTGTCTGACTCAGCTACAATGGGCATTCCCAGGACCTTTCCTCAAGTTCAATAACTTACTTCTATGGCTCAAAGAACTCAGGGAAACCCTTTTTTTTTTTTTTAAACTATTACCAGTTTACTATAAAGGATACTATAAAGGATACAGATGAACAGCCAGATGGATAGGTACATAGGGTGAGGTCTGAAAGGGCCCCGAGTGCAGGAGCTTCTGTCCCCCTGAAGTTGGGGTGTGCCACCTTCCCCGCACACGGATGTGCTGTTCACCAACCTGGGAGCCCTCCAAACCCCGTAGTTTAGGTAGGATTTTAATAAAGGTTCCATTATGTAGGCTTGATTGAGTCAATCATTGGCCAATGTTGATTGGCTCAGTCTCCAGCCCTAGTCCCCTCCTCGGAGGTCAGGGAGTGGGGCTGAAGGTTTCAACCTTCTAATCACAAGCTGGTTCCCCTGGCAACCAGCTACAACCTCCTGGAGTCACTCGATTAGCAGAAACTCAGGTTTGGTTGAAAGGGGCTTATCATGAATAACAAAAGATGCTGCTCTCACCCCTGTCACTCAGAAATTCCAAGGGTTTTAGGAGCTCTGTGTCAGGAACAGGGATGCAAACCAAATATATATTTCTTATTATGTCACAAAATCACACTTGCTCAGGACGCTCTACAGAGGCCTTGGTGCTACTCAGACTTGGGTTTGAGTTCCAGATCCGTCATCTACTAGCAGTGATCTTGGACATGGCTAGGCTGCAGTGTCTTTCTGTGTGCAGTTGGGATGATGGACGCGTATTCTCCTGGGGAATGGAAGGTAGAATACATACAGCACTCGGCACATGCAAGAACTCAGTGATGATGCTGTGGCCATTGTTACTGTTCATTATGCAACCCAGGAGGGAATCAGCACTTAGCACGTCTGCACTCCTGAAGTTAAAACCTTGCTTTTCCAAGTGGGAGTGTCCACTTACCCCACATTGGAGTCTGCAAAGAACTGTTGGGAATATGACTCTGTTATCTGCCTTCTTGTCTTTTCCTCTCAGAAATGAGGATGGAGGCACATGGCAGCAAGATCCAGCCATGGACTCTTGAGAGCTCATACGACATATTTTTAGCAGAGACAGGGGAGCAGATGGCCTTAGTATTGAAGAAGATATCATCTGCTCTTGTGTGACCTCACAGAGAACCTCAAAAATGTCCAGTCAAGTACCCCATCTGATGATTGTAGTCAGATGGGTAAGGACAGTAAAGCTGTGACATGGAGGTCCCTGTTTCTCACCCAGCACTCGCAGCAGACAGCCTTAATCAGTCATGGCTCTCTTCATCCTCTGAGTTTGGACTCAGATCCCAAATCTTTCTCATCTTAGACTCCTTGGCATCAGAGAGAAAAGCCTTTTAGCCAGCCTGGCTGTACAGCAGTCAGGACAGTCTTCCTGGAGGAGGTGGGATTTCAGAGTCTTGTAAAATGGGGGTGAATCACATTAAGCAGATGTGAGGAAAGCATGTCTTGAGTATGAAGTTTAGGGGGTGTCTGAAGAAGGTCCTGTGCTCAGTTCTGCAGATGGCCTGGAGGAGAACCCTCCGGGTGCCCAGCTTTTCCTGAACCTTGATCGCAGAGCTTGGATAAGGCCCCAGGAAGGGCGAGGAATGTGAGAAAGAAGATGAGATGGACAGACACGAGATGGGGAGGGGTAGGGAGGAAGAGGAACACAACTGTGAGCAGACGAGGCCATTAGGTGAGGGGAGTGGAGCCTGCCCCTTTACCTGGGGATGCCTGAGCAGAGACAGGGCAGGGAGCTCCTCCCTCCCCAGGACCTGACTGATTGCTGAGATAACTTAAGCTGAGAGAACTTAGTTATAGCACTCGCCTCTTGCCCTGTGCACCAGCCCCACGGAACGGCAGCTCTGTCTGCCTCTCCTGCCTTGGTCCTGTCGTCCAAGTGTGTGGTATGTGTGGATGTGGAGGAGGCAAAAGGCAGGCACCACCTCGTGGTCTCATTCCCCGGCTCAAGAACCATAAAGGCTCCCCATTGCCCATGGCACGATGCACACACTTTTAAAGGTGTAGGAGCTACTATTTTTGCAACAGTCCATGTGAAAAATCATGACAACAAAAGCTGACCCTGGGACCTGAAACTCCTCTGCAGGGCCCCCGGGGTCTAAGGAGTACAGTTTCAAAACCCGAGATAAAACCCACAGACTCCTAGCCTAGTATTCAAAACCCTTTGTTCTCTTGGTGCTGACCTGCTGGTCCAGTCCCATCCCTCTGCTTTCCCTCTTCCACTCAGTCCAAACCTGCCTTTCATCCCTGGCCCCCTCTTGCCACTCTGTTCTCTCCATCCCTGACCCCACCCAGTTTTCACCGTGCCCAATCAGTCCTCGAATTTCTACCCATACTTCAAGATCTTACGACTCAAATGACTCTTCTTCCTGAAAGCATTTCCTGGTAGGCATCTGGCTCTTAGAATGCTCAGGGAGCTCTGCACTCCTCCGAGGCCTAGCCGCACTGCCTACCTTTTAGCATGGTTATTTATGTACTTGTCTGGCCTCCCGTTAGCCAGCAAATTCCTTAAGGGCAGAAACTCTCTTCTTTGTCTCTGTCTCCCTGGCAGTTCCCAGCAGGGTCTGGTGCAGAGAAGGGGCTGAATAAATATTTATTGGTTGAATATCTTTACTAAGTGTCAGTTACAAACCATGGTATCGTAGTAGGCAGTCAGGCTACGTGGTGAAAGGCCTGGTCTCTGCCCACGGCCTCCATCTAAGAGAAAGTAAAATGTGCAAACTGACAGAGTACAGAGAAAAAAATACAGGATGATGGATGTGAGCAGCTCAGAAGCCAGCCTTGCTGAGTGGTTAAGGAAGGCTTCAAAGAGGAGGTGACGCTGGGAGACGTTAAAGTACACGTGGCACTGATACTGGTGGGCTGAGGGAGGTCTCCAAATACCAGTGGAAACCAGCTGGTGTCCAGGCTCTTGACACTGTTGTGAGAATGAATTCAAGGATGAGTCAAATAATAGTGAAATCACAGAGATATATAGCAAAGGGAAAAGTACACACTCAGAAAAGGGAGTGGGGGCATACTCAAGACAGTCATGCAAGGGGGTCAGGACTGCTACCCTTATGAGTTTCTTTAAAGGTTGGAAAATTCATGGAAACCTCTGAAAAAGTGGAGATTTCTTGGAACTGTGGTGCTGCTCATTTTTACGCCAAATATGGATGTTCTTGGAACTGTCGTGGCACTGGTGGGTGTGTGATTTAGTGTGTAAGTAAGTGGATAGTGGGGTCCTAGGTGAAACCTACATCAAATCCAGTGCCATATTGGGTCCAGTTGGTCTAAGCCAACTTGGTCCACACCCTGTTTTTCAGGGTCTTATCAGCCCATAGCCTCTAGTCATATGAAATTGCTGCCTGGAATTTTCTATTCTTGTCTAAACACCTAGGTGGAATGTAGGAGGAAAACACAGCACACAGAGGGAACAGCATGTGCAAAGGCACAGAAGCATAAAGAACATGGCTGGAGGTGCCCGGATCCAGGGGTATGGGTTGGGGAGTGGGAGAAGAGAACTCAAGAACAGGCAGGGGCAGATGATGCCGAGCACTGTGGGACAAAAGAAACGCTTGTGGGAAAGTTGGATTGGGAAGTAGGAAGGTAAGCATCCCTCAGAGATGAGAAGTGAGCTACCATGAGACAGAGTGGTGGACGGGAGAGGAGGGAGCTGTGAGGCCTTGGGCAGGGCTTTTCTCCTCTCCGGACCTGAGTCTTTTCTGGAAAATGAGTGGTTTGAACCAGAGTCTTGAAGGCCCCTTTCCAGCACTAAGTTAGAAGTGCTGATGACGCAGCAGCCAGACAACTGTCAGTCAATCAATATTGTGCCAAGAGAAGCCAAGTATAATAAGGCGTAGGCTCGGAGGGTGGTTAGAACAGGGAAGAGCCCGCCAAGGGGGGCTCTGTAGGGGAGACTAGGCAGCGGAGAGTGGGATGTGACGTGTGAGCCAGGGTCCATGAGAAGCAACTCTGCCTGGATTCCCATATTCACTCTTCACAACAATTGTGTATGGGTAAATTTCATGAGCGTCATTTTGTAGATGGGGAAGCTGAGGTTCAAAGACTAAGTGTCTTGAATTCAAGGTGATGATTCCCACCCTCTGATTCTCTCCCCACTCTGAAGAGAGGGCCCGGCCTCCCAGGGTTTTATACTCCACCCCCAACACAGGAAACTGGCCCAGTCCCAGTCACCCCTGCACACGTTGCAGGTCTTTTTTCCGGGCCTTGTCACCACCTTATGGGGCAGAGAAGGGAGGTTGGCCTTGTTCTGAGGGTGACTAACTCTCCTCTTTGGCCTGGGACTGAGGGTCTACTATTAAACCTGTAATAGTTTCGGGCAAACCAGGACAAGTTGTTCAGCCTACCCATTCTACAGGTGGTGAACTGAGGCCCAAGTCACCCCTGGCAGGTGACAGTGCCCTAGGCCCTGAAAGTGTGCCCACTCTCAACACCCACACATACCTGCAGCCTGGGGACCAGCTCAGGAAGGGGGCTTTCCTTCCCAGCCTCCTAATTCTCAAGGCTTCATGTGGCCTGGCCCTGAGTTGGAGGCGACTGAAGACATAGGAAAATAGAGAGCCAGGGAAACCAAGCTAAGACTCTAAGTGCAGAAAGGGAGGGGTCAATTCAGGGCTCAGGGGAGCAGGCTCCTCCTCCAGGGACAGATGCCCAGCGGGGCTTGGAATGCGCTCTGCTGTTGCTTCACTCTCCTCCCCACCTGGAAATGCCCTGGCTTTTCCAGGAGGGGCCTTGGCTTATGGGACCCAGCTGTGGAGCCCTGGCATAGCCCCACCCAGGGGGGTGTGAGTTCCAGAACCCACTCTCTGCTACTAAACCTCTGGGGTCTTGAACAAATATCTTCCCTTTTCTAGGCCTCAGTTAAAACAGAGATCAGAAGATGGTCCAAGTCTCAGGAATATTGTCAAAACCTAAGAGATCTTTCACACACAAGCGCACAGCAGAGCAGCGAGAAAGTCCCACCTTCGTGACCAAGCCCACCTCCAGCTCAGGTCTGGGAACGTAGCTCAGGGAATCTCCACGCCTAGTCCCTGACTTCCCAGGCTTTCTGCTCCCATGAAATGAGCCCAGGGCCAGGGAAATCAGGAGGGCCAGTGGGGCCTAACCCCAGCAGTGTGTTTTGGGCAAGCCCCTTAGCCTCTCTCAGCTTTGGCTCCATTACTGGAAAAAGAAAAAAAAAAAAAAGGATGCTGTTTCCCTGGGGTTATTTATTGTGAGGTTAGGGTGACACTCAGCCAGTACCTAGCACTCCAGAGGCAGCCTGTAAATGTTAGAGGGACCCCACATCCCCCACCCTCCGCCTCTAAGGTATTTGTTGCAGCTCTTACCTTGCCCAGGGCTAGAGGGGTGATGTGGTTCCCCAGCTCCCCTGAGAGCCCCCTCCCAAGGCCCAGCTGCAAACCCTCCTCCACCCACTGCAGGCCTGTGGTGGTGCTCACACACTCTCTCACTCTGTCTCTCTCTCCACACACACATACACACACACACACACACACACACACACACACGCGCGCGCGTTCTTACATTCTTTTTTCGTTGTTTGTGGCTAATTGTTTATTAGGAGATGCAGGCGGCTGTGCCAGTGGGAAGGCTCAGCTTGCTCCGCTATA